>JBBPBQ010000006.1:8351409-8369627 GCA_037974755.1 Cicer yamashitae | reverse complement strand
TCACATATTCGATGCACAAGATTGGTTAAAAACCCTAATTGGATTAGAATAAGCCTAGGGAGTACGAAAATGACCTAAATGTGCAACCAATGACACAAAATCACATATTGGATGCACAAGATGGGTTAAAAACCCTAATTGGATTAGAATAAGCCTAGGGAGGACAAAAATGACCTAAATGTGCAACCAATGACAAAAAATCACATATTGGATGCACAAGATTGGTTAAAAACCCTAATTGGATTAGAATAAGCCTAGGGAGGACGAAAATGACCTAAATGTGCAACCAATGACACAAAATCACATATTGGATGCACAAGATTGGTTAAAAACCCTAATTGGATTAGAATAAGCCTAGGGAGGACGAAAATGACCTAAATGTGCAACCAATGACACAAAATCACATATTGGATGCACAAGATTGGTTAAAAACCCTAATTGGATTACAATAAGCCTAGCGAGGACGAAAATGACCTAATTGGATTACCAATGACACAAAATGACACAAAATCACATATTGGATGCATAAGATTGGTGAAAAACCCTAATTGGATAAGAATAAGCCTAGAGAGGACGAAAATGACCTAATTGGATTACCAATGACACCAAATGACTTATTATATGCACAAGATTGATTAAAAACCCTAATTGGATTAGAATAAGCCTAGCGAGGACAAAAATGACCTAATTGGATTACCAATGACAAAAAATCATTTATTATATTCGCAAGATTGGTTAAAAACCCTAATTGGATTAGAATAAGCCTAGGGAGGACAAAAATGATCTAAATGTGCAACCAATGACACAAAATCACATATTGGATGCCCAAGATTGGTTAAAAACCCTAATTGGATTAGAACAAGCCTAGGGAGGACAAAAATGACCTACATATTCAACTAATGACACAAAATGACACAAAATCACTTATTATATGCACTAGATTGGTTAAAAACCCTAATTGGATTAGAATAAGCCTAGGGAGGACGAAAATGACCTAAATGTGCAACCACTGACACAAAATCACATATTGGATGCACAAGATTGGTTAAAAACCCTAATTGGATTAGAATAAGCCTAGCGAGGACGAAAATGACCTAATTGGATTACCAATGACACAAAATTACACAAAATCACATATTGGATGCATAAGATTGGTTAGAAACCCTAGTTGGATTAGAATAAGCCTAGCGAGGACGAAAATGACCTAATTGGATTACCAATGACACAAAATCACTTATTATATGCACAAGATTGGTTAAAAACCCTAATTGGATTAGAATAAAACTAGGGAGGACGAAAATGACCTAAATGTGCAACCAATGACACAATCTCATATTGGATGCCCGAGATTGGTTAAAAACCCTAATTGGATTAGAACAAGCCTAGGGAGGACGAAAATGACTTAAATATTCAACCAATGACACAAAATCACATATTGGATGCACAAGATTGGTTAAAAACCCTAATTGGATTAGAATAAGCCTAGGGAGGACGAAAATGACCTAAATGTGCAACCAATGACACAAAATCACATATTGGATGCACAAGATTGGTTAAAAACCCTAATTGGATTAGAATTAGCCTAGGGAGGACGAAAATGACCTAAATGTGCCACCAATGACACAAAATCACATATTGGATGCACAAGATTGGTTAAAAACCCTAATTGGATTAGAATAAGCCTAGGGAGGACGAAAATGACCTAAATGTGCAACCAATGACACAAAATCACATATTGGATGCACAAGATTGGTTAAAAACCCTAATTGGATTAGAATTAGCCTAGGGAGGACGAAAATGACCTAAATGTGCCACCAATGACACAAAATCTCATATTGGATGCACAAGATTGGTTAAAAACCCTAATTGGATTAGAATAAGCCTAGGGAGGACGAAAATGACCTAAATGTGCAACCAATGACACAAAATCACATATTGGATGCACAAGATTGGTTAAAAACCCTAATTGGATTAGAATAAGCCTACGGAGGACGAAAATGACCTAAATGTTCAACCAATGACAAAAAATCACATATTAGATGCACAAGATTGGTTAAAAACCCTAATTGGATTAGAATAAGCCTAGGGAGGACGAAAATGACCTAAATGTTCAACCAATGACACAAAATGACACAAAATCACATATTGGATGCACAAGATTGGTTAAAAACGCTAATTGGATTAGAATATTCCTAGGGAGGATGAAAATGACCTAAATGTTCAACCAATGACACAAAATGACACAAAATCACATATTGGATGCACAAGATTGGTTAAAAACCCTAATTGGATTAGAATAAGCCTAGGGAGGACGAAAATGACTTAAATGTGCAACCAATGACACAAAATCACATATTGGATGCACAAGATTGGTTAAAAACCCTAATTGGATTAGAATAAGCCTAGGGAGGACGAAAATGACCTAAATGTGCAACCAATGACACAAAATCACATACTGGATGCACAAGATTGGTTAAAAACCCTAATTGGATTAGAATAAGCCTAGGGAGGACGAAAATGACCTAAATGTGCAACCAATGACACAAAATCACATATTGGATGCACAAGATTGGTTAAAAACCCTAATTGGATTAGAATAAGCCTACGGAGGACGAAAATGACCTAAATGTGCAACCAATGACACCTAATCACATATTGGATGCACAAGATTGGTTAAAAACCCTAATTGGATTAGAATAAGCCTAGGGAGGACGAAAATGACCTAAATGTGCAACCAATGACACAAAATCACATATTGGATGCACAAGATTGGTTAAAAACCCTAATTGGATTAGAATAAGCCTAGCGAGGACAAAAATGACCTAATTGGATTACCAATGACACAAAATCACTCATTATATGCACAAGATTGGTTAAAAACCCTAATTAGATTAGAATAAAACTAGGGAGGACGAAAATGACTTAAATGTGCAACCAATGACACAATCTCATATTGGATGCCCAAGATTGGTTAAAAACCCTAATTGGATTAGAACAAGCTTAGGGAGGACGAAAATGACCTAAATATTCAACCAATGACACAAAATGACACAAAATCACATATTGGATGCACAAGATTGGTTAAAAACCCTAATTGGATTAGAATAAGCCTAGGGAGGACGAAAATGACCTAAATGTGCAACCAATGACACAAAATCACATATTGGATGCATAAGATTGATTAAAAACCCTAATTGGATTAGAATAAGCCGAGGGAGGACGAAAATGACCTAAATGTTCAACCAATGACACAAAATCACATATTGGATGCATAAGATTTGTTAAAAACCCTAATTGGATTAGAATAAGCCTAGCGAGGACGAAAATGACCTAATTGGATTACCAATGACATAAAATCACTTATTATATGCACAAGATTGGTTAAAAACCCTAATTGGATTAGAATAAGCCTAGGGAGGACGAAAATGACCTAAATGTGCAACCAATGACACAAAATCACATATTGGATGCACAAGATTGGTTAAAAACCCTAATTGGATTAGAATAAGCCTAGGCAGGACGAAAATGACCTAAATGTTCAACCAATGACACAAATTGACACAAAATCACATATTGGATGCACAAGATTGGATAAAAATCCTAAGTGGATTAGAATAAGCCTGGGGAGGACGAAAATGACCTAAATGTTCAACCTATGACACAAAATGACACAAAATCACATATTGGATGCATAAGATTGGTTAAAAACCCTAATTGGATTAGAATAAGCCTAGCGAGGACGAAAATGACGTAATTGGATTACCAATGACATAAAATCACTTATTATATGCACAAGATTGGGTAAAAACCCTAATTGGATTAGAATAAGCCTAGGGAGGACGAAAATGACCTAAATGTGCAACCAATGACACAAAATCACATATGGGATGCACAAGATTGGTTAAAAACCCTAATTGGATTAGAATAAGCCTAGGGAGGACGAAAATGACCTAAATGTTCAACCAATGACACAAATTGACACAAAATCACATATTGGATGCACAAGATTGGATAAAAATCCTAATTAGATTAGAATAAGCCTGGGGAGGACGAAAATGACCTAAATGTTCAACCAATGACACAAAATCACATATTGGATGGACAAGATTGGTTAAAAACCCTAATTGGATTAGAATAAGCCTAGGGAGGACGAAAATGACCTAAATGTGCAACCAATGACACAAAATCACATATTGGATGCACAAGATTGGTTAAAAACCCTAATTGGATTAGAATAAGCCTAGGGAGGACCAAAATGGCCTAAATGTTCAACCAATGACACAAAGTCACATATTGGATGCACAAGATTGGTTAAAAACCCTAATTGGATTAGAATAAGTCTAGCGAGGAAGAAAATGAACTTATTGGATTAACAATGACAAAAAATCACTTATTATATGCACAAGATTGGTTAAAAACCCTAATTGGATTAGAATAAACCTAGGGAGGACGAAAATGACCTAAATGTGCAACCAATGACACAAAATGACACAAAATCACATATTGGATACATAAGATTGGTTAAAAATTCTAATTGGATTAAAATAAGCCTATCGAGGATGAAAATGACCTAATTGGATTACCAATGACATAAAATCACTTATTATATGCACAAGATTGGTTAAAAACCCTAATTGGATTAGAATAAGCCTAGGGAGGACGAAAATGACCTAAATGTGCAACCAATGACACAAAATCACATATTGGATGCACAAGATTGGTAAAAAACCCTAATTGGATTAGAATAAGCCTAGGGAGGACGAAAATGACCTAAATGTTCAACCAATGACACAAAATGACACAAAATCACATATTGGATGCACAAGATTGGTTAAAAACCCAAATTGGATCAGAATAAGCCTAGGAGGACGAAAATTACCTTAATGTGCAACCAATGACACTAAATCACATATTCGATGCACAAGAATGGTTAAAAACCTTAATTGGATTAGAATAAGCCTAGGGAGGACGAAAATGACCTAAATGTGCAACCAATGACACAAAATCACATATTGGATGCACAAGATTGGTTAAAAACCCTAATTGGAATAGGATAAGCCTAGGGAGGACGAAAATGACCTAAATGTGCAACCAATGACACAAAATCACATATTGCATGCACAAGATTGGTTAAAAACCCTAATTAGATTAGAATAAGCCTAGCGAGGACGAAAATCACCTAATTGGATTACCGATGACAGAAAATCACTTATTATATGCACAAGATTGGTTAAAAACCCTAATTGGATTAGAATAAGCCTAGGGAGGACAAAAATGACCTAAATGTGCAACCAACGACACAAAATCACATATTGGATGCACAAGATTGGTTAAAAACCCTAATTGGATTAGAATAAGCCTAGGGAGGAGGAAAATGACCTAAATGTTCAACCAATGACACAAAATGACACAAAATCACATATTGGATGCACAAGATTGGTTAAAAACCCTAATTGGATTAGAATAAGCCTAGGAGGACGAAAATGACCTAAATGTGCAACCAATGACACTAAATCACATATTCGATGCACAAGATTGGTTAAAAACCCTAATTGGATTAGAATAAGCCTAGGGAGTACGAAAATGACCTAAATGTGCAACCAATGACACAAAATCACATATTGGATGCACAAGATGGGTTAAAAACCCTAATTGGATTAGAATAAGCCTAGGGAGGACAAAAATGACCTAAATGTGCAACCAATGACACAAAATCACATATTGGATGCACAAGATTGGTTAAAAACCCTAATTGGATTAGAATAAGCCTAGGGAGGACGAAACTGACCTAAATGTTCAACCAATGACCCAAAATGACACAAAATCACATATTGGATGCACAAGATTGGTTAAAAACCCTAATTGGATTAGAATAAGCCTAGGGAGGACAAAAATGACCTAATTGTGCAACCAATGACACAAAATCACATATTGGATGCACAAGATTGGTTAAAAACCATAATTGGACTAGAATAAGCCTAGGGAGGACGAAAATGACATAAATGTTCAACCAATGACACAAAATGACACAAAATCACATATTGGATGCACAAGATTGGTTAAAAACCCTAATTGGATCAGAATAAGCCTAGGAGGACGAAAATTACCTTAATGTGCAACCAATGACACTAAATCACATATTCGATGCACAAGATTGGTTAAAAACCCTAATTGGATTAGAATAAGCCTAGGGAGGACGAACATGACCTAAATGTGCAACCAATGACACAAAATCACATATTGGATGCAGAAGATTGGTTAAAAACCCTAATTGGATTAGAATAAGCCTAGGGAGGACGAAAATGACCTAAATGTGCAACCAATGACACAAAATCACATATTGGATGCACAAGATTGGTTAAAAACCCTAATTGGATTAGAATAAGCCTAGCGAGGACGAAAATCACCTAATTGGATTACCGATGACAGAAAATCACTTATTATATGCACAAGATTGGTTAAAAACCCTAATTGGATTAGAATAAGCCTAGGGAGGACAAAAATGACCTAAATGTGCAACCAACGACAAAAAATCACATATTGGATGCACAAGATTGGTTAAAAACCCTAATTGGATTAGAATAAGCCTAGGGAGGACGAAAATGACCTAAATGTTCAACCAATGACACAAAATCACATATTGGATGCACAAGATTGGTTAAAAACCCTAATTGGATTAGAATAAGCCTAGGGAGGACGAAAATTACCTAAATGTGCAACCAATGACACAAAATTACATATTGGATGCACAAGATTGGTTAAAAACCCTAATTGGATTAGAATAAGCCTAGGGAGGACGAAAATGACCTAAATGTGCAACCAATGACACAAAATCACATATTGGATGCACAAGATTGGTTAAAAACCCTAATTGGATTAGAATAAGCCTAGGGAGGACGAAAATGACCTAAATGTGCAACCAATGACACAAAATCACATATTGGATGCACAAGATTGGTTAAAAACCTAAATTGGATTAGAATAAGCCTAGGGAGAACGAAAATGACCTAAATGTTCAACCAATAACACAAAATAACACAAAACCACATATTGGATGCATAAGATTTGTTAAAAACCCTAATTGGATTAGAATAAGCCTAGCGAGGACGAAAATGACCAAATTGGATTACCAATGACATAAAATCACTTATTATATGCACAAGATTGGTTAAAAACCCTAATTGGATTAGAATAAGCCTAGGGAGGACGAAAATGACCTAAATGTGCAACCAATGACACAAAATCACATATTGGATGCACAAGATTGGTTAAAAACCCTAATTGGATTAGAATAAGCCTAGGGAGGACGAAAATGACCTAAATGTTCAACCAATGACACAAATTGGCACAAAATCACATATTGGATGCACAAGATTGGATAAAAATCCTAATTGGATTAGAATAAGCCTTGGGAAGACGAAAATGACCTAAATGTTCAACCAATGACACAAAATCACATATTGGATGCACAAGATTGGTTAAAAACCCTAATTGGATTAGAATAAGCCTAGGGAGGACGAAAATGACCTAAATGTTCAACCAATGACCCAAAATGACACAAAATCACATATTGGATGCATAAGATTGGTTAAAAACCCGAATTGGATTAGAATAAGCCTAGAGAGGACGAAAATGAGCTAAATGTGCAACCAATGACACAAAATCACATATTGGATGCACAAGATTGGTTAAAAACCCTAACTGGATTAGAATAAGCCTAGGGAGGACGAAAATGACCTAAATGTGCAACCAATGACACAAAATCACATATTGGATGCACAAGATTGGTTAAAAACCCTAATTGGATTAGAATAAGCCTAGCGAGGACGAAAATCACCTAATTGGATTACCGATGACAGAAAATCACTTATTATAAGCACAAAATTGGTTAAAAACCCTAATTGGATTAGAATAAGCCTAGGGAGGACGAAAATGACCTAAATGTGCAACCAATGACACAAAATCACATATTGGATGCACAAGATTGGTTAAAAACCCTAATTGGATTAGAATAAGCCTACGGAGGACGAAAATGACCTAAATGTGCAACCAATGACACAAAATCACATATTGGATGCACAAGATTGGTTAAAAACCCTAATTGGATTAGAATAAGCCTAGGGAGGATAAAAATGACCTAAATGTGCAACCAATTACACAAAATCACATATTGGATGCACAAGATTGGTTAAAAACCCTAATTGGATTAGAATAAGCCTAGGGAGGACGAAAATGACCTAAATGTGCAACCAAAGACACAAAATCACATATTGGATGCACAAGATTGGTTAAAAACCCTAATTGGATTAGAATAAGCCTAGGGAGGACGAAAATGACCTAAATGTGCAACCAATGACACAAAATCACATATTGGATGCACAAGATTGGTTAAAAACCCTAATTGGATTAGAATAAGCCTAGGGAGGACAAAAATGACCTAAATGTGCAACCAATGACACAAAGTGACATATTGGATGCACAAGATTGGTTAAAAACCCTAATTGGATTAGAATAAGCCTAGGGAGGACGAAAATGACCAAAATGTTCAACCAATGACACAAAATGACACAAAATCACATATTGGATGCACAAGATTGGTTAAAAACCCTAATTGGATTAGAATAAGCCTAGGGAGGACGAAAATGACCTAAATGTGCAACCAATGACACAAAATCACATATTGGATGCACAAGATTGGTTAAAAACCCTAATTGGATTAGAATAAGCCTAGGGAGGACGAAAATAACCTAAATTTTCAACCAATGACACAAAATGACACAAAATCACATATTAGATGCACAAGATTGGTTAAAAACCCTAATTGGATTAGAATAAGCCTAGCGAGGACGAAAATGACCTAATTGGATTACCAATGACACAAAATCACTTATTATATGCACAAGATTGGTTAAAAACCCTAATTGGATTAGAATAAGCCTAGGGAGGACGAAAATGACCTAAATTTGCAACCAATGACACAAAATCACATATTGGATGCACAAGATTGGTTAAAAACCCTAATTGGATTAGAATAAGCCTAGGGAGGACGAAAATGACCTAAATGTGCAACCAATGACACAAAATCACATATTGGATGCACAAGATTGGTTAAAAACCCAAATTGGATTAGAATAAGCCTAGGGAGGACGAAAATTACCTAAATGTTCAACCAATCGCACAAAATGACACAAAATCACATATTGGATGCACAAGATTGGTTAAAAACCCTAATTGGATTAGAATAAGCCTAGGGAGGACGAAAATGACCTAAATGTGCAACCAATGACACAAAATCACATATTGGATGCACAAGATTGGTTAAAAACCCTAATTGGATTACAATAAGCCTAGCGAGGACGAAAATGCCCTAATTGGATCACCAATGACACAAAATGACACAAAATCACATATTGGATGCATAAGATTGGTCAAAAACCCTAATTGGATTAGAATAAGCCTAGCGAGGACGAAAATGACCTAATTGGATTACCAATGACACAAAATCACTTATTATATGCATAAGATTGGTTAAAAACCCTAATTGGATTAGAATAAGCCTAGGGAGGACGAAAATGACCTAAATGTGCAACCAATGACACAAAATCACATATTGGATGCACAAGATTGGTTAAAAACCCTAATTGGATTAGAATAAGCCTAGGGAGGACGAAAATGACCTAAATGTGCAACCAATGACACAAAATCACATATTGGATGCACAAGATTGGTTAATAACCCTAATTGGATTAGAATAAGCCTAGCAGGACGAAAATGACCTAAATGTGCAACCAATGAGACTAAATCACATATTCGATGCACAAGATTGGTTAAAAACCCTAATTGGATTAGAATAAGCCTAGGGAGTACGAAAATGACCTAAATGTGCAACCAATGACACAAAATCACATATTGGATGCACAAGATTGGTTAAAAACCCTAATTGGATTAGAATAAGCCTAGGGAGGATGAAAATGATCTAAATGTGCAACCAATGACACAAAATCACATATTGGATGCACAAGATTGGTTAAAAACCCTAATTGGATTAGAATAAGCCTAGCGAGGACGAAAATCACCTAATTGGATTACCGATGACAGAAAATCACTTATTATATGCACAAGATTGGTTAAAAACCCTAATTGGATTAGAATAAGCCTAGGGAGGACGAAAATGACCTAAATGTGCAACCAATGACACAAAATCACATATTGGATGCACAAGATTGGTTAAAAACCCTAATTGGATTAGAATAAGCCTAGGGAGGACGAAAATGACCTAAATCTTCAACAAATGACACAAATTGACACAAAATCACATATGGGATGCACAAGATTGGATAAAAATCCTAATTGGATTAGAATAAGCCTGGGGAGGACGAAATTTGCCTAAATGTTCAACCAATGACACAAAATCACATATTGGATGCACAAGATTGGTTAAAAACCCTAATTGGATTAGAATAAGCCTAGGGAGGAAGAAAATGACCTAAATGTGCAACCAATGACACAAAATCACATATTGGATGCACAAGATTGGTTAAAAACCCTAATTGGATTAGAATAAGCCTAGGGAGGACAAAAATGACCTAAATGTGCAACCAATGACACAAAATCACATATTGGATGCACAAGATTGGTTAAAAACCCCAATTGGATTAGAATAAGCCTAGCAAGGACGAAAATGACCTAATTGGATTACCAATGACATAAAATCACTTATTTTATGCACAAGATTGGTTAAAAACCCTAATTGGATTAGAATAAGCCTAGGGAGGATAAAAATGACCTAAATGTGCAACCAATGACACAAAATCACATATTGGATGCACAAGATTGGTTAAAAACCCTAATTGGATTAGAATAAGCCTAGGGAGGACAAAAATGACCTAAATGTGCAACCAATGACACAAAATCACATATTGGATGCACAAGATTGGTTAAAAACCCTAATTGGATTAGAATAACCCTAGCAGGACGAAAATGACCTAAATGTGCAACCAATGAGACTAAATCACATATTCGATGCACAAGATTGGTTAAAAACCCTAATTGGATTAGAATAAGCCTAGGGAGTACGAAAATGACCTAAATGTGCAACAAATGACACAAAATCACATATTGGATGCACAAGATTGGTTAAAAACCCTAATTGGATTAGAATCTAGGGAGGACAAAAATGACCTAAATGTGCAACCAATGACACAAAATCACATATTGGATGCACAAGATTGGTTAAAAACCCTAATTGGATTAGAATAAGCCTAGGGAGGACAAAAATGACCTAAATGTGCAACCAATGACACAAAATCACATATTGGATGCACAAGATTGGTTAAAAACCCTAATTGGATTAGAATAAGCATAGGGACGACCAAAATGACCTAAATGTTCAACCAATGACACAAAATCACATATTGGATGCACAAGATTGGTTAAAAACCCTAATTGGATTAGAATAAGTTTAGCGAGGACGAAAATGACCTAATTGGATTACAAATGACACAAAATCACATATTGGATGCACAAGATAGGTTAAAAACCCTAATTGGATTAAAATAAGCCTAGGGAGGACGAAAATGACCTAAATGTGCAACCAATGACACCAAATCACATATTGATGCACAAGATTGGTTAAAAACCATAAATGGACTAGAATAAGCCTCTAGAGGACGAACATGACCAAAATTTCAACCAATGACACAAAATAACACAAAATCGCATATTGGATGCAGAAGATTAATTAAAAACCCTAATTGGATTTGAATAAGCCTAGTGAGGACGAAAATGACCTAATTGAATTACCAATGACACAAAATCACTTATTATATGCACAAGATTGGTTAAAAACCCTAATTGGATTAGAATAAGCCTAGGGAGGACGAAAATGACCTAAATGTGCAACCAATGACACAAAATCACATATTGGATGCACAAGATTGGTTAAAAACCCTAATTGGATTAGAATAAGCCTAGGGAGGACGAAAATGACCTAAATGTTCAACCAATGACACAAAATGACACAAAATCACATATTGGATGCACAAGATTGGTTAAAAACCCTAATTGGATTAGAATAAGCCCAGGGAGGACGAAAACGACCTAAATGTTCAACCAATGACACAAAATGACACAAAATCACATATTGGATGCACAAGATTGGTTAAAAACCCTAATTGGATTAGAATAAGCCTAGGGAGGACGAAAATGACCTAAATGTTCAACCAATGACACAAAATCACATATTGGATGCACAAGATTGGTTAAAAACCCTAATTGGATTAGAATAAGTCTAGGGAGGACGAAAATGACCTAAATGTTCAACCAATGACACAAAATCACTTATTGGATGCACAAGATTGGTTAAAAACCCTAATTGGATTAGAATAAGCCTAGGGAGGACCAAAATGACCTAAATGTTCAACCAATGACATAAAATCACTTATTGGATGCACAAGATTGGTTAAAAACCCTAATTAGATTAGAATAAGCCTAGGGAGGACCAAAATGACCTAAATGTGCAACCAATGACATAAAATCACTTATTATATGCACAAGATTGGTTAAAAACCCTAATTGGATTAGAATAAGACTAGGGAGGACGAAAATGACAAAAATGTGCAACCAATGACACAAAATCACATATTGGATGCACAAGATTCGTTAAAAAGCCTAATTGGATCAGAATAAGCCTAGGGAGGAGGAAAATGAACCAAATATTCAACCAATGACACAAAATCACTTTTTGGATGCACACGATTGGTTAAAAACCCTATTTGGATTAGAATAAGCCTAGGGAGGACGAAAATGACCTAAATGTGCAACCAATGACACAAAATCACATATTGGATGCACAAGATTGGTTAAAAACCCTAATTGGATTAGAATAAGCCTAGGGAGGACGAAAATGACTTAAATGTGCAACCAATGACACAAAATCACATATTGGATGCACAAGATTGGTTAAAAACCCTAATTGGATTAGAATAAGCCTAGGGAGGACAAAAATGACCTAATTGTGCAACCAATGACACAAAATCACATATTGGATGCACAAGATTGGTTAAAAACCCTAATTGGACTAGAATAAGCCTAGGGAGGACGAAAATGACATAAATGTTCAACCAATGACACAAAATGACACAAAATCACATATTGGATGCACAAGATTGGTTAAAAACCCTAATTGGATCAGAATAAGCCTAGGAGGACGAAAATTACCTTAATGTGCAACCAATGACACTAAATCACATATTCGATGCACAAGATTGGTTAAAAACCCTAATTGGATAAGAATAAGCCTAGGGAGGACGAAAATGACCGAAATGTGCAACCAATGACACAAAATCACATATTGGATGCACAAGATGGGTTAAAAACCCTAATTGGATTAGAATAAGCCTAGGGAGGACAAAAATGACCTAAATGTGCAACCAATGACACAAAATCACATATTGGATGCACAAGATTGGTTAAAAACCCTAATTGGATTAGAATAAGCCTAGGGAGGACGAAAATGACCTAAATGTGCAACGAATGACACAAAATCACATATTGGATGCACAAGATTGGTGAAAAACCCTAATTGGATTAGAATAAGTCTAGGGAGGACCAAAACGACCTAAATGTTCCACCAATGACACAAAGTCACATATTGGATGCACAAGATTGGTTAAAAACCCTAATTGGATTAGAATAAGTCTAGCGAGGACGAAAATGAACTTATTGGATTACCAATGACAGAAAATCACTTATTTTATGCACAAGATTGGTTAAAAACCCTAATTGGATTAGAATAAGCCTAGGGAGGACAAAAATGACCTAAATGTGCAACCAATGACACAAAATCACATATTGGATGCACAAGATTGGTTAAAAACCCTAATTGGATTAGAATAAGCCTAGGGAGGACGAAAATGACCTAAATGTTCAACCAATGACACAAAATCGCATATGGGATGCACAACATTGGATTAAAATCCTAATTGGATTAGAATAAGCCTGGGGACGACGAAAATAACCTAAATGTTCAACCAATGACACAAAATCACATATTGGATGCACAAGATTGGTTAAAAACCCTAATTGGATTAGAATAAGCCTAGGGAGGACGAAAATGACCTAAATGTGCAACCAATGACACAAAATCACATATTGGATGCACAAGATTGGTTAAAAACCCTAATTGGATTAGAATAAGCCTAGGGAGGACGAAAATGACCTAAATGTGCAACCAATGACACAAAATCACATATTGGATGCACAAGATTGGTTAAAAACCCTAATTGGATTACAATAAGCCTAGCGAGGACGAAAATGACCTAATTGGATTACCAATGACACAAAATGACACAAAATCACATATTGGATGCATAAGATTGGTGAAAAACCCTAATTGGATAAGAATAAGCCTAGAGAGGACGAAAATGACCTAATTGGATTACCAATGACACCAAATGACTTATTATATGCACAAGATTGATTAAAAACCCTAATTGGATTAGAATAAGCCTAGCGAGGACAAAAATGACCTAATTGGATTACCAATGACAAAAAATCATTTATTATATTCGCAAGATTGGTTAAAAACCCTAATTGGATTAGAATAAGCCTAGGGAGGACAAAAATGATCTAAATGTGCAACCAATGACACAAAATCACATATTGGATGCCCAAGATTGGTTAAAAACCCTAATTGGATTAGAACAAGCCTAGGGAGGACAAAAATGACCTACATATTCAACTAATGACACAAAATGACACAAAATCACTTATTATATGCACTAGATTGGTTAAAAACCCTAATTGGATTAGAATAAGCCTAGGGAGGACGAAAATGACCTAAATGTGCAACCACTGACACAAAATCACATATTGGATGCACAAGATTGGTTAAAAACCCTAATTGGATTAGAATAAGCCTAGCGAGGACGAAAATGACCTAATTGGATTACCAATGACACAAAATTACACAAAATCACATATTGGATGCATAAGATTGGTTAGAAACCCTAGTTGGATTAGAATAAGCCTAGCGAGGACGAAAATGACCTAATTGGATTACCAATGACACAAAATCACTTATTATATGCACAAGATTGGTTAAAAACCCTAATTGGATTAGAATAAAACTAGGGAGGACGAAAATGACCTAAATGTGCAACCAATGACACAATCTCATATTGGATGCCCGAGATTGGTTAAAAACCCTAATTGGATTAGAACAAGCCTAGGGAGGACGAAAATGACTTAAATATTCAACCAATGACACAAAATCACATATTGGATGCACAAGATTGGTTAAAAACCCTAATTGGATTAGAATAAGCCTAGGGAGGACGAAAATGACCTAAATGTGCAACCAATGACACAAAATCACATATTGGATGCACAAGATTGGTTAAAAACCCTAATTGGATTAGAATTAGCCTAGGGAGGACGAAAATGACCTAAATGTGCCACCAATGACACAAAATCACATATTGGATGCACAAGATTGGTTAAAAACCCTAATTGGATTAGAATAAGCCTAGGGAGGACGAAAATGACCTAAATGTGCAACCAATGACACAAAATCACATATTGGATGCACAAGATTGGTTAAAAACCCAAATTGGATTAGAATAAGCCTAGGGAGGACGAAAATTACCTAAATGTTCAACCAATCGCACAAAATGACACAAAATCACATATTGGATGCACAAGATTGGTTAAAAACCCTAATTGGATTAGAATAAGCCTAGGGAGGACGAAAATGACCTAAATGTGCAACCAATGACACAAAATCACATATTGGATGCACAAGATTGGTTAAAAACCCTAATTGGATAAGAATAAGCCTAGGGAGGACGAAAATGACCTAAATGTTCAACCAATGACACAAAATCACATATTGGATGCACAAGATTGGTTAAAAACCCTAATTGGATTAGAATAAGCCTAGGGAGGACGAAAATTACCTAAATGTGCAACCAATGACACAAAATTACATATTGGATGCACAAGATTGGTTAAAACCCCTAATTGGATTAGAATAAGCCTAGGGAGGACGAAAATGACCTAAATGTGCAACCAATGACACAAAATCACATATTGGATGCACAAGATTGGTTAAAAACCCTAATTGGATTAGAATAAGCCTAGGCAGGACGAAAATGACCTAAATGTGCAACCAATGACACAAAATTACATATTGGATGCACAAGATTGGTTAAAAACCCTAATTGGATTAGAATTAGCCTAGGGAGGACCAAAATGACCTAAATGTGCCACCAATGACACAAAATCACATATTGGATGCACAAGATTGGTTCAAAACCCTAATTGGATTTGAATAAGCCTAGGGAGGACGAAAATGACCTAAATGTGCAACCAATGACACAAAATCACATATTGGATGCACAAGATTGGTTAAAAACCCTAATTGGATTAGAATAAGCCTAGGGAGGACAAAAATGACCTAAATGTGCAACCAATGACACAAAATCACATATTGGATGCACAAGATTGGTTAAAAACCCTAATTAGATTAGAATAAGCCTAGGGAGGACAAAAATGACCTAAATGTGACAACCAATGACACAAAATCACATATTGGATGCACAAGATTGGTTAAAAACCCTAATTGGATTAGAATAAGCCTAGGGAGGACGAAAATGACCTAAATGTGCAACCAATGACACAAAATCACATATTGGATGCACAAGATTGGTTAAAAACCCTAATTAGATTAGATTAAGCCTAGGGAGGACGAAAATAACTTAAATGTTCAACCAATGACACAAAATGACACAAAATCAAATATTGGATGCATAAGATTGGTTAAAAACCCTAATTGGATTAGAATAAGCCTAAAGAGGATGAAAATGACATAATTGGATTACCAATGACACAAAATCAGTTATTATATGCACAAGATTGGTTAAAAACCCTAATTTGATTAGAATAAGCCTAGGGAGGACGAAAATGACCTAAATGTGCAACCAATGACTCAAAATCACATATTGGATGCACAAGATTGGTTAAAAACCCTAATTGGATTAGAATAAGCCTAGGGAGGACGAAAATGACCTAAATGTGCAACCAATGACACAAAATCACATATTGGATGCACAAGATTGGTTAAAAACCCTAATTGGATTAGAATAAGCCTACGGAGGACGAAAATGACCTAAATGTGCAACCAATGACACCTAATCACATATTGGATGCACAAGATTGGTTAAAAACCCTAATTGGATTAGAATAAGCCTAGGGAGGACGAAAATGACCTAAATGTGCAACCAATGACACAAAATCACATATTGGATGCACAAGATTGGTTAAAAACCCTAATTGGATTAGAATAAGCCTAGGAAGGACGAAAATGACCTAAATGTTCAACCAATGACACAAAATCACTTATTGGATGCACAAGATTGGTTAAAAACCCTAATTGGATTAGAATAAGCCTAGGGAGGACGAAAATGACACAATTGTTCAACCAATCACACAAAATCACATATTGGATGCACAATATTGGTTAAAAACCCTAATTGGATTAGAATAAGCCTAGGGAGGACGAAAATGACACAAATGTTCAACCAATCACACAAAATCACATATTGGATGCACAATATTGGTTTAAAACCCTAATTGGATTAGAATAAGCCTAGGGAGGACGAAAATGACCTAAATGTGCAACCAATGACACAAAATCACATATTGGATGCACAAGATTGGTTAAAAATCCTAATTGGATTAGAATAAGCCTAGGGAGGACGAAAATGACCTAAATGTTCAACCAATGACCCAAAATGACACAAAATCACATATTGGATGCACAAGATTGGTTAAAAACCCTAATTGGATTAGAATAAGCCTAGGGAGGACAAAAATGACCTAATTGTGCAACCAATGACACAAAATCACATATTGGATGCACAAGATTGGTTAAAAACCATAATTGGACTAAAATAAGCCTAGGGAGGACGAAAATGACATAAATGTTCAACCAATGACACAAAATCACATATTGGATGCACAAGATTGGTTAAAAACCCTAATTGGATCAGAATAAGCCTAGGAGGACGAAAATTACCTTAATGTGCAACCAATGACACTAAATCGAATATTCGATGCACAAGATTGGTTAAAAACCCTAATTGGATTAGAATAAGCCTAGGGAGGACGAACATGACCTAAATGTGCAACCAATGACACAAAATCACATATTGGATGCA
>JBBPBQ010000006.1:8325695-8350909 GCA_037974755.1 Cicer yamashitae | reverse complement strand
CCAATTAGGGTTTTTAACCAATCTTGTGCATCCAATATGTGATTTTGTGTCATTGGTTGCAGATTTAGGTCATTTTCGTCCTCCCTAGGCTTATTCTAATCCAATTAGGGTTTTTAACCAATCTTGGGCATCCAATATGTGATTTTGTGTCATTGGTTGCACATTTAGGTCATTTTCGTACTCCCTAGGGTTATTCTAATCCAATTAGGGTTTTTAACCAATCTTGTGCATCGAATATGTGATTTAGTGTCATTGGTTGCACATTTAGGTAATTTTCGTCCTCCTATGCTTATTTTGATCCAATTAGGGTTTTTAACCAATCTTGTGCATCAAATATTTGATTTTGTGTCATTTTGTGTCAATGGTTGAACATTTCGGTCATTTTCATCCTCCCTAGGCTTATTCTAATCCAATTAGGGTTTTTAACCAATCTTGTGCATCCAATATGTGATTTTGTGTCATTGGTTGCACATTTAGGAAATTTTCGACCTCCCTAGGCTTATTCTAATCCAATTAGGGTTTTTAACCAATCTTGTGCATCCAATATGTGATTTTGTTTCATTGGTTTAACATTTAGATCATTTTCGTCCTCCCTAGGCTTATTCTAATCCAATTAGGGTTTTTAACCAATCTTGTGCATCCAATATGTGATTTTGTGTCATTTGTTGAACATTTAGGTCATTTTCGTCCTCCCTAGGCTTATTCTAATCCAATTAGGGTTTTTAACCAATCTTGTGCATCCAATTTGTGATTTTGTGTCATTGCTTGAACATTTAGGTCATTTTCGTCCTCCCTAGGCTTATTCTAATCCAATTAGGGTTTTTAACCAATCTTGTGCATCCAATATGTGATTTTGTGTCATTTGTTGAACATTTAGGTCATTTTCGTCCTCCCTAGGCTTATTCTAATCCAATTAGGGTTTTTAACCAATCTTTTGCATCCAATATGTGATTTTGTGTCATTTTGTGTCATTGGTTGAACATTTAGGTCATTTTCGTCCTCCCTAGGCTTATTCTAATCCAATAAGGGTTTTTAACCAATCTTGTGCATCCAATATGTGATTTTCTGTGATTTTGTGTCATTGGTTGAACATTTAGGTCATTTTCGTCTTCCCAAGGCTTATTCTAATCCAATTACGGTTTTTAACCAATCTTGTGCATCCAATATGTGATTTTTTGTCATTGGTTGAACATTTATGTTATTTTCGTCCTCGGCTTATTCTAACCCAATTATGGTTTTTAACCAATCTTGTGCATCCAATATGTGATTTTGTGTCATTGGTTGAACATTTAGGTCATTTTCGTCCTCCCTAGGCTTATTCTAATCCAATTAGGGTTTTTAACCAATCTTGTGCATCCAATATGTGATTTTGTGTCATTTTGTGTCATTGGTTGAACATTTAGGTCATTTTCGTCCTCCCTAGACTTATTCTAATCCAATTATGGTTTTTAACCAATCATGTGCATCCAATATGTGATTTTGTGTCATTTTGTGTTATTGGTTGATCATTTAGGTCATTTTCGTCCTCCCTAGGCTTATTCTAATCCAATTAGGGTTTTTAACCAATCTTGTGCATCCAATATGTGATTTTGTGTCATTGGTTGAACTTTTAGGTCAATTTCGTCCTCCCTAGGCTTATTCTAATCCAATTAGGGTTTTTAACCAATCTTGTGCATCCAATATGTGATTTTGTGTCATTGGTTGAACATTTAGGTCATTTTCGTCCTCCCTAGGCTTATTCTAATCCAATTAGGGTTTTTAACCAATCTTGTGCATCCAATATGTGATTTTGTGTCATTGGTTGAACATTTAGGTCATTTTCGTCCTCCCTAGGCTTATTCTAATCCAATTAGGGTTTTTAACCAATCTTGTGCATCCAATATGTGATTTTGTGCATTTTGTGTCATTGGTTGAACAGTTAGGTCATTTTGGTCCTCCCTAGGCTTATTCTAATCCAATTAGGGTTTTTAACCAATCTTGTGCATCCAATATGTGATTTTGTGTCATTGGTTGAACATTTAGGTCATTTTCGTCCTCCCTAGGCTTATTCTAATCCAATTAGGGTTTTTAAAAAATCTTGTGCATCAAATATGTGATTTTGTGTCATTGGTTGAACGTTTAGGTCATTTTGGTCCTCCTTAGGCTTATTCTAATCCAATTAGGGTTTTTAACCAATCTTGTGCATCCAATATGTGATTTTGTGTCATTTTGTGTCATTGGTTGAACATTTAGGTCATTTTCGTCCTCCCTAGGCTTATTCTAATCCAATTAGGGTTTTTAACCAATCTTGTGCATCAAATATGTGATTTTGTGTCATTTTGTGTCATTGGTTGAACGTTTAGGTAATTTTGGTCCTCCCTAGGCTTATTCTAATCCAATTAGGGTTTTTAACCAATCTTGTGCATCCAATATGTGATTTTGTGTCATTTTGTGTCATTGGTTGAACATTTAGGTCATTTTCGTCCTCCCTAGGCTTATTCTAATCCAATTAGGGTTTTTAACCAATCTTGTGCATCCAATATGTGATTTTGTGTCATTGGTTGAACATTTAGGTCATTTTCGTCCTCCCTAGGCTTATTCTAATCCAATTAGGGTTTTTAACCAATCTTGTGCATCCAGTGTGTGATTTTTTGTCATTTTGTGTCATTGGTTGAACATTTAGGTCATTTTCGTCCTGCCTAGGTTTATTCTAATCCAATTAGGGTTTTTAACCAATCTTGTGCATCCAATATGTGATTTTGTGTCATTGGTTGAACATTTAGATCATTTTTTTCTGCCTAGGCTTATTCTAATCCAATTAGGGTTTTTAACCAATCTTGTGCATCCAATATGTGATTTTGTGTCATTGGTTGAACATTTTGGTCATTTTTGTCCTCCCTAGTCTTATTCTAATCCAATTAGGGTTTTTAACCAATCTTGTGCATCCAATATGTGATTTTGTGTCATTGGTTGAACATTTAGGTCATTTTCGTCCTCCCTAGGCTTATTCTAATCCAATTAGGGTTTTTAACCAATCTTGTGCATCCAATATGTGATTTTATGTTATTTGATTGAACATTTAGTTCATTTTCGTCCTCCTTAGGCTTATTCTAATCCAATTAGGGTTTTTAACCAATCTTGTGCATCCAATATGTGATTTTGTGTCATTGGTTGAACATTTAGGTCATTTTCGTCCTCCCTAGGCTTATTCTAATCCAATTAGGGTTTTTAACCAATCTTGTCCATCCAATATGTGATTTTGTGTCATTTTGTGTTATTGGTTGAACATTTAGGTCATTTTCGTCCTCCCTAGGCTTATTCTAATCCAAGTAGGGTTTTTAACCAATCTTGTGCATCCAATATGTGATTTTGTGTCATTGGTTGAACATTTAGGTCATTTTCGTCCTTCCTAGGCTTATTCTAATCCAATTAGGGTTTTTAACCAATCTTGTGCATCCAATATGTGATTTTGTGTCATTGGTTGAACATATAGGTCATTTTCGTCCTCCATAGGTTTATTCTAATCCAATTAGCGTTTTTAACCAATCTTGTGCATCCAATATGTGATTTTGTGTCATTGGTTGAACATTTAGGTCATTTTCGTCCTCCCTAGGCTTATTCTAATCCAATTAGGGTTTTTAACCAATCTTGTGCATCCAATATGTGATTTTTTTATCATTTTGTGTTATTGGTTGAACATTTAGGTCATTTTCGTCCTCCCTAGGCTTATTCTAATCCAATTAGGGTTTTTAACCAATCTGCTGCATCCAATATGTGATTTTGTGTCATTGGTTGAACATTTAGGTCATTTTCGTCCTCCCTAGGCTTATTCTAATCCAATTAGGGTTTTTAACCAATCTTGTGCATCCAATATGTGATTTTGTGTCATTGGTTGAACATTTAGGTCATTTTCGTCCTCCCTAGGCTTATTCTAATCCAATTAGGGTTTTTAACCAATCTTGTGCATCCAATATGTGATTTTGTGTCATTGGTTGAACATTTAGGTCATTTTCGTCCTCCCTAGGCTTATTCTAATCCAATTAGGGTTTTAAACCAATCTTGTGCATCCAATATGTAATTTTGTGTGATTTTGTGTCATTGGTTGAACATTTAGGTCATTTTCGTCCTCCCTAGGCTTATTCTAATCCAATTAGGGTTTTTAACCAATCTTGTGCATCCAATATGTGATTTTGTGTCATTGGTTGATCATTTAGGTCATCTTCGTCCTCCCTAGGCTTATTCTAATCCAATTAGGGTTTTTAACCAATCTTGTGCATCCAATATGTGATTTTGTGTCATTGGTTGAACATTTAGGTCATTTTCGTCCTCCCTAGGCTTATTCTAATCCAATTAGGGTTTTTAACCAATCTTGTGCATCCAATATGTAATTTTGTGTCATTATGTGTCATTGGTTGAATATTTAGGTCATTTTCGTCCTCCCTAGGCTTATTCTAATCCAATTAGGGTTTTAAACCAATCTTGTGCATCCAATATGTGATTTTGTGTCATTTTGTGTCATTTGTTGAACATTTAGGTCATTTTCGTCCTCCCTAGGCTTATTCTAATCCAATTAGGGTTTTTAACCAATCTTGTGCATCCAATATTTGATTTTGTGTCATTGGTTGAACATTTAGGTCATTTTCGTCCTCCCTACGCTTATTCTAATCCAATTTGGGTTTTTAACCAATCTTGTGCATCCAGTATGTGATTTTGTGTCATTGGTTGAACATTTAGGTCATTTTCGTCCTCCGTAGGCTTATTCTAATCTAATTAGCGTTTTTAACCAATCTTGTGTATATAATAAGTGATTTTGTGTCATTGGTAATCCAATTAGGTCATTTTTGTCCTCCATAGGCTTATTCTAATCCAATTAGGGTTTTTAACCAATCTTTTGCATCCAATATGTGATTTTGTGTCATTGGTTGAACATTTAGGTCATTTTTTCCTCCCTAGGCTTATTCTAATCCAATTAGGGTTTTTAACCAATCTTGTGCATCCAATATGTGATTTTGTGTCATTGGTTGCACATTTAGGTCATTTTCGTCCTCCCTAGGCTTATTCTAATCCAATTAGGGTTTTTAACCAATCTTGTGCATATAATAAGTGATTTTGTGTCATTGGTAATCCAATTAGGTCATTTTCGTCCTCGCTAGGCTTATTCTAATCCAATTAGGGTTTTTAACCATTCTTGTGCATCCAATATGTGATTTTGTGTCATTTTGGGTCAGTGGTTGAACATTTAGGTCATTTTCGTCCTCCCTAGGCTTATTCTAATCCAATTAGGGTTTTTAACCAATCTTGTGCATCCAATATGTGACTTTGTGTCATCGGTTGCACATTTAGGTCATTTTCGTCCTCCCTAGGCTTATTCTAATCCAATTAGGGTTTTTAACCAATCTTGTGCATCCAATATGTGATTTTGTGTCATTGGTTGCACATTTAGGTCATTTTCGTCCTCCCTAGGCTTATTCTAATCCAATTAGGGTTTTTAACCAATCTTGTGCATATAATAAGTGATTTTGTGTCATTGGTAATCCAATTAGGTCATTTTCGTCCTCGCTAGGCTTATTCTAATCCAATTAGGGTTTTTAACCAATCTTGTGCATCTAATATGTGATTTTGTGTCATTTTGTGTCATTGGTTGAAAATTTAGGTTATTTTCGTCCTCCCTAGGCTTATTCTAATCCAATTAGGGTTTTTAACCAATCTTGTGCATCCAATATGTGATTTTGTGTCATTGGTTGCACATTTAGGTCATTTTCGTCCTCCCTAGGCTTATTCTAATCCAATTAGGGTTTTTAACCAATCTTGTGCATCCAATATGTGATTTTGTGTCATTTGTTGCACATTTAGGTCATTTTCGTCCTCCCTAGGCTTATTCTAATCCAATTAGGGTTTTTAACCAATCTTGTGCATCCAATATGTGATTTTGTGTCATTGGTTGAACATTTAGGTCATTTTCGTCCTCCCTAGGCTTATTCTAATCCAATTAGGGTTTTTAACCAATCTTGTGCATCCAATATGTGATTTTGTGTAATTGGTTGAACATTTAGGTCATTTTCGTCCTCCTTAGGCTTACTCTAATCCAATTAGGGTTTTTAACATATCTTGTGCATCCAATATGTGATTTTGTGTCATTTTGTGTCATTGGTTGAACATTTAGGTCATTTTCGTCCTCCCTAGGCTTATTCTAATCCAATTAGGGTTTTTAACCAATCTTGTGCATCCAATATGAGATTATGTGTCATTGGTTGAACATTTAGGTCATTTTCGTCCTCCCTAGGCTTATTCTAATCCAATTAGGGTTTCTAACCAATCTTGTGCATCCAATATGTGATTTTGTGTCATTCGTTGAACATTTAGGTCATTTTCATCCTCCCTAGGCTTATTCTAATCCAATTAGGGTTTTTAACCAATCTTGTGCATCCAATATGTGATTTTGTGTCATTGGTTGAACATTTAGGTCATTTTCGTCCTCCCTAGGCTTATTCTAATCCAATTAGGGTTTTTAACCAATCTTGTGCATCCAATATGTGATTTTGTGTCATTGGTTGAACATTTAGGTCATTTTCGTCCTCCCTAGGCTTATTCTAATCCAATTAGGGTTTTTAACCATTCTTGTGCATCCAATATGTGATTTTGTGTCATTTTGTGTCATCGGTTGAACATTTAGGTCATTTTCGTCCTCCCTAGGCTTATTCTAATCCAATTAGGGTTTTTAACCAATCTTGTGCATCCAATATGTGATTTTGTGTCATTTTGTGTCATTGGTTGAACATTTAGGTCATTTTCGTCCTCCCTAGGCTTATTCTAATCCAATTAAGGTTGTTAACCAATCTTATGCATCCAATATGTGATTTTGTGTCATTTTGTGTCATTGGTTGAACATTTAGGTCATTTTCGTCCACCCTAGGCTTATTCTAATCCAATTAGGGTTTTTAACCAATCTTGTGCATCCAATATGTGATTTTGTGTCATTTTGTGTCATTGGTTGACCATTTAGGTCATTTTCGTTCTCCCTAGGCTCTTTTTAATCCAATTAAGGTTTTTAACCAATCTTGTGCATCCAATATGTGATTTTGTGTCATTGGTTGAACATTTAGGTCATTTTCGTCCTCCCTAGGCTTATTCTAATCCAATTAGGGTTTTTAACCAATCTTGTGCATCCAATATGTGATTTTGTGTCATTTTGTGTCATTGGTTGAACATTTAGGTCATTTGCGTCCTCCCTAGGCTTATTCTAATCCAATTAGGGTTTTTAACCAATCTTGTGCATCCAATATGTGATTTTGTGTCATTTTGTGTAATTGGTTGAACATTTAGGTAATTTTCGTCCTCCCTAGGCTTATTCTAATGCAATTAGGGTTTTTAACCAATCTTGTGCATCCAATATGTGATTTTGTGTCATTGGTTGAACATTTAGGTCATTTTCGTCCTCCCTAGGCTTATTCTAATCCAATTAGGGTTTTTAACCAATCTTGTGCATCCAATATGTGATTTTGTGTCATTTTGTGTCATTGGTTGAACATTTACGTAATTTTCGTCCTCCCTAGGCTTATTCTAATCCAATTAGGGTTTTTAACCAATCTTGTGCATCCAATATGTGATTTTGTGTCATTTTGTGTCATTGGTTGAACATTTAGGTCATTTTCGTCCTCCCTTGGCTTATTCTAATCCTATTAGGGTTTTTAACCAATCTTGTGCATCCAATATGTGATTTTGTGTCATTGGTTGAACATTTAGGTCATTTTCGTCCTCCCTAGGCTTATTCTAATCCAATTAGGGTTTTTAACCAATCTTGTGCATCCAATATGTGATTTTGTGTCATTTTGTGTCATTGGTTGAACATTTAGGTAATTTTCGTCTTCCCTAGGCTTATTCTAATCCAATTAGGGTTTTTAACCAATCTTGTGCATCCAATATGTGATTTTGTGTCATTGGTTGAACATTTAGGTCATTTTCGTCATCCCTAGGCTTATTCTAATCCAATTAGGGTTTTTAACCAATCTTGTGCATCCAATATGTGATTTTGTGTCGTTGGTTGCACATTTAGGTCATTTTCTTCCTCCCTAGGCTTATTCTAATCCAATTAGGGTTTTTAACCAATCTTGTGCATCCAATATGTGATTTTGTGTCATTGGTTGCACATTTAGGTCATTTTCGTAGTCCCTAGGCTTATTCTAATCCAATTAGGGTTTTTAACCAAACTTGTGCATCGAATATGTGATTTAGTGTCATTGGTTGCACATTTAGGTCATTTTCGTCCTCCTTGGCTTATTCTAATCCAATTAGGGTTTTTAACCAATCTTGTGCTTCCAATATGTGATTTTGTGTCGTTGGTTGCACATTTAGGTCATTTTTGTCCTCCCTAGGCTTATTCTAATCCAATTAGGGTTTTTAACCAATCTTGTGCATCCAATATGTGATTTTGTGTCATTGGTTGCACAGTTAGGTCATTGTCGTCCTCCCTAGGCTTATTCTAATCCAATTAGGGGTTTTAACCAATCTTGTGCATCCAATATGTGATTTTGTGTCATTGGTTGCACATTTAGGTCATTTTCGTACTCCCTAGGCTTATTCTAATCGAATTAGGGTTTTTAACCAATCTTGTGCATCGAATATGTGATTTTGTGTCATTGGTTGCACATTTAGGTAATTTTCGTCCTCCTAGGCTTATTCTGATCCAATTAGGGTTTTTAACCAATCTTGTGCATCCAATATGTGATTTTGTGTCATTTTGTGTCATTGGTTGAACATTTAGGTCATTTTCGTCCTCCCTAGGCTTATTGTAATGCAATTAGGGTTTTTAACCAATCTTGTGCATCCAATATGTGATTTTGTGTCATTGGTTGCACATTTAGGTCATTTTTTTTTCCTCCCTAGGCTTATTCTAATCCAATTAGGGTTTTTAACCAATCTTGTGCATCCAATATGTGATTTTGTGTCATTGGTTGAACATTTAGGTCATTTTCATCCTCCCTAGGCTTATTCTAATCCAATTAGGGATTTTAACTAATCTTGTGCATCCAATATGTGATTTTGTGTCATTTGTTGAACATTTAGGTCACTTTTGTCCTCCCTAGGCTTATTCTAATCCAATTAGGGTTTTTAACCAATCTTGTGCATCCAATATGTGATTTTGTGTCATTGGTTGAACATTTAGGTCATTTTCGTCCTCCCTAGGCTTATTCTAATCCAATTAGGGTTTTTAACCAATCTTGTGCATCCAATATGTGATTTTGTGTCATTTTGTGTCATTGGTTGAACATTTAGTTCATTTTCGTCCTCCCTAGGCTTATTCTAATCCAATTAGGGTTTTTAACCAATCTTGTGCATATAATAAGTGATTTTGTGTCATTGGTAATCAAATTAGGTCATTTTCGTCCTCGCTAGCCGTATTCTAATCCAATTAGGGTTTTTAACCAATCTTGTGCATCCAATATGTGATTTTGTGTCATTTTGTGTCAGTGGTTGAACATTTAGGTGATTTTCGTCCTCCCTAGGCTTATTCTATTCCAATTAGGGTTTTTAACCAATCTTGTGCATCCAATACGTGATTTTGTGTCATTTTGTGTCATTGGTTGAACATTTAGTTCATTTTCGTCCTCCCTAGGCTTATTCAAATCCAATTAGGGTTTTTAACCAATCTTGCGCATCCAATATGTGATATTGTGTCATTGGTTGAACATTTAGGTCATTTTCGTCCTCCCTAGGCTTATTCTAATCCAATTAGGGTTTTTAACCAATCTTGTGCATCCAATATGTGATTTTGTGTCATTGGTTGAACATTTAGGTCATTTTCGTCCTCCCTAGGCTTATTCTAATCCAATTAGGGTTTTTAACCAATCTTGTGCATCCAATATGTGATTTTGTATCATTGGTTGAACATTTAGGTCATTTTCGTCCTCCCTAGACTTATTCTAATCCAATTAGGGTTTTTAACCAATCTTGTGCATCCAATATGTAATTTTGTGTCATTTTGTGTCGTTGGTTGAACATATAGATCATTTTCGTCCTCCATAGGCTTATTCTAATCCAATTAGGGTTTTTAACCAATCTTGTGCATCCAATATGTGATTTTGTGTCATTGGTTGAATATTTAGGTCATTTTTGTCCTCCCTAGGCTTATTCTAATCCAATTAGGGTTTTTAACCAATCTTGTGCATCCAATATGTTATTTTGTGTCATTTTGTGTCATTTGTTGAACATTTAGGTCATTTTCGTCCTCCGTAGGCTTATTCTAATCCAATTAGGGTTTTTAACCAATCTAGTGCATCCAATCTGTGATTTTCTGTCATTTTGTGTCATTGGTTGAACATTTAGGTCATTTTCGTCCTCCCTAGGCTTATTCTAATCCAATTAGGGTTTTTAACCAATCTTGTGCATCCAATATGTGATTTTGTGTCATTGGTTGAACATTTAGGTCATTTTCGTCCTCCCTAGGCTTATTCTAATCCAATTAGGGTTTTTAACCAATCTTGTGCATCCAATATGTGATTTTCTGTCATTGGTTGAACATTTAGGTCATTTTCGTCCTCCCTAGGCATATTCTAATCCAATTAGGGTTTTTAACCAATCTTGTGCATCCAATATGTGATTTTGTGTCATTGGTTGAACATTTAGGTCATTTTCGTCCTCCCTAGGCTTATTCTAATCCAATTAGGGTTTTTAACCAATCTTGTGCATCCAATATGTGATTTTGTGTCATTTTGTGTCATGGGTTGTACATTTAGGTCATTTTCCTCTTCCCTAGGCATATTCTAATCCAATTTGGGTTTTTAACCAATCTTGTGAATCCAATATGTGATTTTGTGTAATTGGTTGAACATTTAGGTCATTTTCGTCCTCCCTAGGCTTATTCTAATCCAATTAGTGTTTTTAACCAATCTTGTGCATCCAATATGTGATTTTGTGTCATGGGTTGAACATTTATGTCATTTTCCTCTTCCCTAGGCATATTCTAATCCAATTAGGGTTTTTAACCAATCTTGTGCATCCAATATGTGATTTTGTGTCATTGGTTGAACATTTAGGTCATTTTCGTCCTCCCTAGGCTTATTCTAATCCAATTAGGGTTTTTAACCAATCTTGTGCATCCAATATGTGATTTTGTGTCATTGGTTGAACATTTAGGTCATTTTCATGCTCCAAAGGCTTATTCTAATCCAATTAGGGTTTTTAACCAATCTTGTGCATCCAATATGTGATTTTGTGTCATTGGTTGAACATTTAGGTCATTTTCGTCCTCCCTAGGCTTATTCTAATCCAATTAGGGTTTTTAACCAATCTTGTGCATCCAATATGTGGTTTTGTGTCATTGGTTGAATATTTAGGTCATTTTCGTCCTCCCTAGGCTTATTCTAATCCAATTAGGGTTTTTAACCAATCTTGTGCATCCAATATGTGATTTTGTGTCATTGGTTGAACATTTAGGTCATTTTCGTCCTCCCTAGGCTTATTCTAATCCAATTAGGGTTTTTAACCAATCTTGTGCATCCAATATGTGATTTTGTGTCATTGGTTAATCATTTAGGTCATTTTCGTCCTCCCTAGGCTTATTCTAATCCAATTAGGGTTTTTAACCAATCTTGTGCATCCAATATGTGATTTTGTGTCATTGGTTGAACATTTAGGTCATTTTCGTCCTCCCTAGGCTTATTCTAATCCAATTAGGGTTTTTAACTAATCTTGTGCATCCAATATGTGATTTTGTGTCATTGGTTGAACATTTTGGTCATTTTCGTCCTCCCTAGGCTTATTCTAATCCAATTAGGGTTTATAACCAATCTTGTGCATCAAATATGTGATTTTGTGTCATTGGTTGAACATTTAGGTCATTTTGGTCCTCCCTAGGCTTATTCTAATCCAATTAGGGTTTTTAACCAATCTTGTGCATCCAATATGTGATTTTGTGTCATTGGTTGAACATTTAGATCATTTTCGTCCTCCCTAGGCTTATTCTAATCCAATTAGTGTTTTTAACCAATCTTGTGCATCCAATATGTGATTTTGTGTCATTGGTTGAACATTTAGGTCATTTTCGTCCTCCCTAGGCTTATTCTAATCCAATTAGGGTTTTTAACCAATCTTGTGCATCCAATATGTGATTTTGTGTCATTGGTCTAACATTTAGGTCATTTTCGTCCTCCCTAGGCTTATTCTAATCCAATAAGGGTTTTTAACCAATCTTGTGCATCCAATATGTGATTTTGTGTCATTTTGTGTCATTGGTTGAACATTTAGGTCATTTTCGTCCTCCCTAGGCTTATTCTATTCCAATTAGGGTTTTTAACCAATCTTGTGCATCCAATATGTGATTTTGTGTCATTGGTTGAACATTTAGGTCATTTTCGTCCTCCCTAGGCTTATTCTAATCCAATTAGGGTTTTTAACCAATCTTGTGCATCCAATATGTGATTTTGTGTCATTGGTTGAGCATTTAGGTCATTTTCGTCCCCCCTAGGCTTATTCTAATCCAATTAGGGTTTTTAATCAATCTTGTGCATCCAATATGTGATTTTGTGTTATTTTGTGTCATTGGTTGAACATTTAGGTCATTTTCGTCCTCCCTAGGCTTATTCTAATCCAATTTGAGCTTTTAACCAATCTTGTGCATCCAATATGTGATTTTGTGTCATTGGTTGAGCATTTAGGTCATTTTCGTCCTCCCTAGGCTTATTCTAATCCAATTAGGGTTTTTAACCAATCTTGTGCATCGAATATGTGATTTTGTGTCATTGGTTGAGCATTTTGGTCATTTTCATCCTCCTTAGGCTTATTCTAATCCAATTAGGGTTTTTAATCAATCTTGTGCATCCAATATGTGATTTTGTGTCATTTTGTGTCATTTGTTGAATATTTAGGTCATTTTCGTCCTCCCTAGGCTTATTCTAATCCAATTAGGGTTTTTAACCAATCTTGTGCATCCAATATGTGATTTTGTGTCATTGGTTGAACATTTAGGTCATTTTTGTTCTCCCTAGGCTTATTCAAATCCAATTAGGATTTTTAACCAATCTTGTGCATCCAATATGTGATTTTGTATCATTTTGTGTCATTGGTTGAACATTTAGGTCATTTTCGTCCTCCCTAGGGTTATTCTAATCCAATTAGGGTTTTTAACCAATCTTGTGCATCCAATATGTGATTCTGTGTCATTTTGTGTCATTGGTTGAACATTTAGGTCATTTTCGTCCTCCCTAGGCTTATTCTAATCCAATTAGGGTTTTTAACCAATCTTGTGCATCCAATATGTGATTTTGTGTCATTTGTTGAACATTTAGGTCATTTTCGTCCTCCCTAGGCTTATTCTAATCCAATTAGGGTTTTTAACCAATCTTGTGCATCCAATATGTGATTTTGTGTCATTGGTTGCACATTTAGGTCATTCTCGTCCTCCCTAGGCTTATTCTAATCCAATTAGGGTTTTTAACCAATCTTGTGCATCCAATATGTGATTTTGTGTCATTGGTTGCACATTTAGGTCATTTTCGTCCTCCCTAGGCTTATTCTAATCCAATTAGGGTTTTTAACCAATCTTGTGCATCCATTATGTGATTTTGTGTCATTGGTTGCACATTTAGGTCATTTTCGTCCTCCCTAGGCTTATTCTAATCCAATTAGGGTTTTTAACCAATCTTGTGCATCCAATATGTGATTTTGTGTCATTGGTTGCACATTTAGGTCATTTTTGCCCTCCCTAGGCTTATTCTAATCCAATTAGGGTTTTTAACCAATCTTGTTTATATAATAAGTGATTTTCTGTCATCGGTAATCCAATTAGGTGATTTTCGTCCTCGCTAAGCTTATTCTAATCCAATTAGGGTTTTTAACCAATCTTGTGCATCCAATATGTGATTTTGTGTCATTGGTTGCACATTTAGGTTATTTTCGTCCTCACTAGCCTTATTCTAATTCAATTAGGGTTTTTAACCAAACTTGTGCATCCAATATGTGATTGAGTCATTTTGTGTCATTGGTTGAACATTTAGGTCATTTTCGTCCTCCCTATGCTTGTTCTAATGCAATTAGGGTTTTTAACCAATCTTGTGCATCCAATATGTGATTTTGTGTCATTGGTTCCACATTTAGGTCATTTTTGTCCTCCCTAGGCTTATTCTAATCCAATTAGGGTTTTTAACCAATCTTGTGCATCCAATATGTGATTTTGTGTCATTGGTTGCACATTTAGGTCATTTTGGTACTCCCTAGGCTTATTCTAATCCAATTAGGGTTTTTAACCAATCTTGTGCATCGAATATGTGATTTAGTGTCATTGGTTGCACATTTAGGTCATTTTCGTCCTCCTTGGCTTATTCTAATCCAATTAGGGTTTTTAACCAATCTTGTGCTTCTAATATGTGATTTTGAGTCATTGGTTGCACATTTAGGTCATTTTTGTCCTCCCTAGGCTTATTCTAATCCAATTAGGGTTTTTAACCAATCTTGTGCATCCAATATGCGATTTTGTGTCATTGGTTGCACAATTAGGTCATTGTCGTCCTCCCTAGGCTTATTCTAATCCAATTAGGGTTTTTAACCAATCTTGTGCATCCAATATGTGATTTTGTGTCATTGGTTTCACATTTAGGTCATTTTCGTACTCCCTAGGCTTATTCTAATCGAATTAGGGTTTTTAACCAATCTTGTGCATCGAATATGTGATTTAGTGTCATTGGTTGCACATTTAGGTAATTTTCGTCCTCCTAGGCTTATTCTGATCCAATTAGGTTTTTTAACCAATCTTGTGCATCCAATATGTGATTTTGTGTCATTTTGTGTCATTGGTTGAACATTTAGGTCATTTTCGTCCTCCCTAGGCTTATTGTAATGCAATTAGGGTTTTTAACCAATCTTGTGCATCCAATATGTGATTTTCTGTCATTGGTTGCACATTTAGGTCATTTTTGTCCTCCCTAGGCTTATTCTAATCCAATTAGGGTTTTTAACCAATCTTGTGCATCCAATATGTGATTTTGTGTCATTGGTTGAACATTTAGGTCATTTTCATCCTCCCTAGGCTTATTCTAATCCAATTTGGGTTTTTAACCAATCTTGTGCATCCAATATGTGATTTTGTGTCATTGGTTGCATATTTAGGTCATTTTCGTACTCCCTAGGCTTATTCTAATCCAATTAGGGTTTTTAACCAATCTTGTGCATCCAATATGTGATTTTGTGTCATTGGTTGCACATTTAGGTCATTTTCGTCCTCCCTAGGCTTATTCTAATCCAATTAGGGTTTTTAACCAATCTTGTGCATCCATTATGTGATTTTGTGTCATTGGTTGCACATTTAGGTCATTTTCGTCCTCCCTAGGCTTATTCTAATCCAATTAGGGTTTTTAACCAATCTTGTGCATCCATTATGTGATTTTGTGTCATTGGTTGCACATTTAGGTCATTTTCGTCCTCCCTAGGCTTATTCTAATCCAATTAGGGTTTTTAACCAATCTTGTGCATCCAATATGTGATTTTGTGTCATTGGTTTCACATTTATGTCATTTTTGTCCTCCCTAGGCTTATTCTAATCCAATTAGGGTTTTTAACCAATCTTGTGCATCCAATATGTGATTTTGTGTCATTGGTTGAACATTTAGGTCATTTTCGTCCTCCCTAGGCTTATTCTAATCCAATTAGGGGTTTTAACCAATCTTGTGCATCCAATATGTGATTTTGTGTCATTTTGTGTCATTGGTTGAACATTTAGGTAATTTTCGTCTTCCCTAGGCTTATTCTAATCCAATTAGGGTTTTTAACCAATCTTGTGCGTCCAATATGTGATTTTGTGTCATTGGTTGCATATTTAGGTAATCTTCGTCCTCCCTAGGCTTATTCTAATCCAATTAGGGTTTTTAACCAATCTTGTGCATCCAATATGTGATTTTGTGTCATTTTGTGTCATTGGTTGAACATTTAGGTAATTTTCGTCTTCCGTAGGCTTATTCTAATCCAATTAGGGTTTTTAACCAATCTTGTGCATCCAATATGTGATTTTGTGTCATTGGTTGAACATTTAGGTCATTTTCGTCCTCCCTAGGCTTATTCTAATCCAATTAGGGTTTTTAACCAATCTTGTGCATCCAATATGTGAATTTGTGTCATTTTGTGTCATCAGTTGAACATTTAGGTCGTTTTCGTCCTCCCTAGGCTTATTCTAATCCAATTAGGGTTTTAAACCAATCTTGTGCATCCAATATGTGATTTTGTGTCATTTTGTGTCATTGGTTGAACATTTAGGTCATTTTCGTCCTCTCTAGGCTTATTCTAATCCAATTAGGGTTTTTAACCAATCTTGTGCATCCAATATGTGATTTTGTGTCATTTTGTGTCATTGGTTGAACATTTAGGTCATTTTCGTCATCCGTAGGCTTATTCTAATCCAATTAGGGTTTTTAACCAATCTTGTGCATCCAATATGTGATTTTGTGTCATTGGTTGAACATTTAGGTCATTTTCGTCCTCCCTAGGCTTATTCTAATCCAATTAGGGTTTTTAACTAATCTTGTGCATCCAATATGTGATTTTGTGTCATTAGTTGAACAATTAGGTCGTTTTCTTCCTCCCTAGGCTTATTCTAATCCAATTAGGGTTTTTAACCAATCTTGTGCATCCAATATGTGATTTTGTGTCATTTTGTGTCATTGGTTGAACATTTAGGTCATTTTCGTCCTCCCTAGGCTTATTCTAATCCAATTAGGGTTTTTAACCAATCTTGTGCATCCAATATGTGATTTTGTGTCATTTTGTGTCATTGGTTGAACATTTAGGTCATTTTCGTCTTCCCTAGGCTTATTTTAATCCAATTAGGGTTTTTAACCAATCTTGTGCATCCAATATATGATTTTGTGTCATTGGTTGAACATTTATGTCATTTTCGTCCTCCCTAGGCTTATTCTAATCCAATTAGGGTTTTTAACCAATTTTGTGCATCCAATATGTGATTTTGTGTCATTGGTTGAACATTTAGGTCATTTTCGTCCTCCCTAGGCTTATTCTAATCCAATTAGGGTTTTTAACCAATCTTGTGCATCCAATATGTGATTTTGTGTCATTGGTTGAACATTTAGGTCATTTTCGTCCTCCCTAGGCTTATTCTAATCCAATTAGGGTTTTTAACCAATCTTGTGCATCCAATATGTGATTTTGTCTCATTGCTTGAACATTTAGATCATTTTCGTCCTCCCTAGGCTTATTCTAATCCAATTAGGGTTTTTAACCAATCTTGTGCATCCAATATGTGATTTTGTGCATTTTGTGTCATTGGTTGAACATTTAGGTCATTTTCGTCCTCCCTAGGCTTATTCTAATCCAATTAGGGTTTTTAACCAATCTTGTGCATCCAATATGTGATTTTGTGTCATTGGTTGAACATTTAGGTCATTTTCGTCCTCCCTAGGCTTATTCTAATCCAATTAGGGTTTTAAACCAATCTTGAGCATCCAATATGTGATGTTGTGTCATTTTGTGTCATTGGTTGAACATTTAGGTCATTTTCGTCCTCCCTAGGCTTATTCTAATCCAATTAGGGTTTTTAACCAATCTTGTGCATCCAATATGTGATTTTGTGTCATTTTGTGTCATTGGTTGAACATTTAGGTCATATTCGTCCTCCCTAGGCTTATTCTAATCCAATTAAGGTTTTTAACCAATCTTGTGCATCCAATATGTGATTTTGTGTCATTTTGTGTCATTGGTTGAACATTTAGGTCATTTTCGTCCTCCCTAGGCTTATTCTAATCCAATTAGGGTTTTTAACCAATCTTGTGCATCCAATATGTGATTTTGTGTCATTTTGTGTCATTGGTTGAACATTTAGGTCATTTTTGTCCTCCCTAGGCTTATTCTAATCCAATAAGGGTTTTTAACCAATCTTGTGCATCCAATATGTGATTTTGTGTCATTTTGTGTCATTGGTTGAACATTTAGGTCATTTTCGTCCTCCCTAGGCTTATTCTAATCCAATTAGGATTTTTAACCAATCTTGTGCATCCAATATGTGATTTTGTATCATTGGTTGAACATTTAGGTCATTTTCGTCCTCGCTATGCTTATTCTAATCCAATTAGGGTTTTTAGCCAATCTTGTGCATCCAATATGTGATTTTGTGTCATTTTTGTGTCATTGGTTGAACATTTAGGTCATTTTCGTCCTCGCTTGGCTTATTCTAATCCAATTAAGGTTCTTAACCAATCTTGTGCATCCAATGTGTGATTTTGTGTTATTGGTTGAACATTTAGGTCATTTTCGTCCTCCCTAGGCTTATTCTAATCCAATTAGGGTTTTTAACCAATCTTGTGCATCCAATATGTGATTTTGTGTCATTTTGTGTCATTGGTTGAACATTTAGGTCATTTTCGTCCTCCCTAGGCTTATTCTAATCCAATTAGGGTTTTTAACCAATCTTGTGCATCCAATATGAGATTATGTGTCATTGGTTGAACATTTAGGTCATTTTCGTCCTCCCTAGGCTTATTCTAATCCAATTAGGGTTTCTAACCAATCTTGTGCATCCAATATGTGATTTTGTGTCATTCGTTGAACATTTAGGTCATTTTCATCCTCCCTAGGCTTATTCTAATCCAATTAGGGTTTTTAACCAATCTTGTGCATCCAATATGTGATTTTGTGTCATTGGTTGAACATTTAGGTCATTTTCGTCCTCCCTAGGCTTATTCTAATCCAATTAGGGTTTTTAACCAATCTTGTGCATCCAATATGTGATTTTGTGTCATTGGTTGAACATTTAGGTCATTTTCGTCCTCCCTAGGCTTATTCTAATCCAATTAGGGTTTTTAACCTATCTTGTGCATCCTATATGTGATTTTGTGTAATTGGTTGAACATTTAGGTCATTTTTGTCCTCCCTAGGCTTATTCTAATCCAATTAGGGTTTTTAACCAATCTTGTGCATCCAATATGTGATTTTGTGTCATTGGTTGAACATTTAGGTCATTTTCGTCCTCCCTAGGCTTATTCTAATCCAATTAGGGTTTTAAAACAATCTTGTGCATCCAATATGTGATTTTGTGTCATTGGTTGAACATTTAGGTCATTTTTGTCCTCCCTAGGCTTATTCTAATCCAATTAGGGTTTTTAACCAATCTTGTGCATCCAATATGTGATTTTGTGTCATTTTGTGTCATTGGTTGAACATTTAGGTCATTTTCGTCCTCCTTAGGCTTATTCTATTCCAATTAGGGTTTTTAACCAATCTTGTGCATCCAATATGTGATTTTGTGTCATTTTGTGTCATTGGTTAAACATTTAGGTCATTTTCGTCCTCCCTAGGCTTATTCTAATCCAATTAGGGTTTTTAACCAATCTTGTGCATCCAAAATGTGATTTTGTGTCATTTTGTGTCATTGGTTGAACATTTAGGTCATTTTCGTCCTCCCTAGGCTTATTCTAATCCAATTAAGGTTTTTAACCAATCTTGTGCAACCAATATGTGATTTTGTGTCATTTTGTGTCATTGGTTGAACATTTAGGTCATTTTCGTCCTCCCTAGGCTTATTCTAATCCAATTAGGGTTTTTAACCAATCTTGTGCATCCATTATGTGATTTTGTGTCATTGGTTGCACATTTAGGTCATTTTCGTCCTCCCTAGGCTTATTCTAATCCAATTAGGGTTTTTAACCAATCTTGTGCATCCAATATGTGATTTTGTGTCATTGGTTGCACATTTAGGTTATTTTCGTCCTCACTAGCCTTATTCTAATCCAATTAGGGTTTTTAACCAAACTTGTGCATCCAATATGTGATTGAGTCATTTTGTGTCATTGGTTGAACATTTAGGTCATTTATGTCCTCCCTATGCTTGTTCTAATGCAATTAGGGTTTTTAACCAATCTTGTGCATCCAATATGTGATTTTCTGTCATTGTTTGCACATTTAGGTCATTTTTGTCCTCCCTAGGCTTATTCTAATCCAATTAGGGTTTTTAACCAATCTTGTGCATCCAATATGTGATTTTGTGTCATTGGTTGCACAATTAGGTCATTGTCGTCCTCCCTAGGCTTATTCTAATCCAATTAGGGTTTTTAACCAATCTTGTGCATCCAATATGTGATTTTGTGTCATTGGTTGCATATTTAGGTCATTTTCGTACTCCCTAGGCTTATTCTAATCCAATTAGGGTTTTTAACCAATCTTGTGCATCCAATATGTGATTTTGTGTCATTGGTTGCACATTTAGGTCATTTTCGTCCTCCCTAGGCTTATTCTAATCCAATTAGGGTTTTTAACCAATCTTGTGCATCCATTATGTGATTTTGTGTCATTGGTTGCACATTTAGGTCATTTTCGTCCTCCCTAGGCTTATTCTAATCCAATTAGGGTTTTTAACCAATCTTGTGCATCCATTATGTGATTTTGTGTCATTGGTTGCACATTTAGGTCATTTTCGTCCTCCCTAGGCTTATTCTAATCCAATTAGGGTTTTTAACCAATCTTGTGCATCCAATATGTGATTTTGTGTCATTGGTTTCACATTTATGTCATTTTTGTCCTCCCTAGGCTTATTCTAATCCAATTAGGGTTTTTAACCAATCTTGTGCATCCAATATGTGATTTTGTGTCATTGGTTGAACATTTAGGTCATTTTCGTCCTCCCTAGGCTTATTCTAATCCAATTAGGGGTTTTAACCAATCTTGTGCATCCAATATGTGATTTTGTGTCATTTTGTGTCATTGGTTGAACATTTAGGTAATTTTCGTCTTCCCTAGGCTTATTCTAATCCAATTAGGGTTTTTAACCAATCTTGTGCGTCCAATATGTGATTTTGTGTCATTGGTTGCATATTTAGGTAATCTTCGTCCTCCCTAGGCTTATTCTAATCCAATTAGGGTTTTTAACCAATCTTGTGCATCCAATATGTGATTTTGTGTCATTTTGTGTCATTGGTTGAACATTTAGGTAATTTTCGTCTTCCGTAGGCTTATTCTAATCCAATTAGGGTTTTTAACCAATCTTGTGCATCCAATATGTGATTTTGTGTCATTGGTTGAACATTTAGGTCATTTTCGTCCTCCCTAGGCTTATTCTAATCCAATTAGGGTTTTTAACCAATCTTGTGCATCCAATATGTGAATTTGTGTCATTTTGTGTCATCAGTTGAACATTTAGGTCGTTTTCGTCCTCCCTAGGCTTATTCTAATCCAATTAGGGTTTTAAACCAATCTTGTGCATCCAATATGTGATTTTGTGTCATTTTGTGTCATTGGTTGAACATTTAGGTCATTTTCGTCCTCTCTAGGCTTATTCTAATCCAATTAGGGTTTTTAACCAATCTTGTGCATCCAATATGTGATTTTGTGTCATTTTGTGTCATTGGTTGAACATTTAGGTCATTTTCGTCATCCGTAGGCTTATTCTAATCCAATTAGGGTTTTTAACCAATCTTGTGCATCCAATATGTGATTTTGTGTCATTGGTTGAACATTTAGGTCATTTTCGTCCTCCCTAGGCTTATTCTAATCCAATTAGGGTTTTTAACCAATCTTGTGCATCCAATATGTGATTTTGTGTCATTTTGTGTCATCAATTGAACATTTAGGTCGTTTTCGTCCTCCCTAGGCTTATTCTAATCCAATTAGGGTTTTTAACCAATCTTGTGCATCCAATATGTGATTTTGTGTCATTTTGTGTCATTGGTTGAACATTTAGGTCATTTTCGTCCTCCCTAGGCTTATTCTAATCCAATTAGGATTTTTAACCAATCTTGTGCATCCAATATGTGACTTTGTGTTATTTTGTGTAATTGGTTGAAAATTTAGGTCATTTTCGTCGTCCCTAGGCTTATTCTAATCCAATTAGGGTTTTAAACCAATCTTGTGCATTCAATATGTGATTTTGTGTCATTGGTTGAACATTTAGGTCATTTTCGTCCTCCCTAGGCTTATTCTAATCCAATTAGGGTTTTTAACAAATCTTGTGCATCCAATATGTGATTTTTTGTCATTTTGTGTCATTGGTTGAACATTTAGGTCATTTTCGTCCTCCCTAGGCTTATTCTAATCCAATTAGGGTTTTTAACCAATCTTGTGCATCCAATATGTGATTTTGTGTCATTTTGTGTCATTGGTTGAACATTTAGGTCATTTTCGTCCTCCCTAGGCTTATTCTAATCCAATTAGGGTTTTAAACCAATTTTGTGCATCCAATATGTAATTTTGTGTCATTGGTTGAACATTTAGGTCATTTTTGTCCTCCCTAGGCTTATTCTAATCCAATTAGGGTTTTTAACCAATCTTGTGCATCCAATATGTGATTTTGTGTCATTGGTTGAACATTTAGGTCATTTTCGTCCTCCCTAGGCTTATTCTAATCCAATTAGGGTTTTTAACCAATCTTGTGCAACCAATATGTGATTTTGTGTCATTGGTTCAACATTTAGGTCATTTTTGTCCTCCCTAGGCTTATTCTAATCCAATTAGGGTTTTTAACCAATCTTGTGCATCCAATATGTTTTTTTGTGTCATTGGTTGAACATTTAGGTCATTTTCGTCCTCCCTAGGCTTATTCTAATCCAATTAGGGTTTTTAACCAATCTTGTGCAACCAATATGTGATTTTGTGTCATTGGTTGAACATTTAGGTCATTTTTGTCCTCCCTAGGCTTATTCTAATCCAATTAGGGTTTTTAACCAATCTTGTGCATCCAATATGTGATTTTGTGTCATTGGTTGAACATTTAGGTCATTTTCGTCCTCCCTAGGCTTATTCTAATCCAATTAGGGTTTTTAACCAATCTTGTGCATCCGATATGTGATTTTGTGTCGTTGGTTGCACATTTAGGTTATTTTTGTCCTCCCTAGGCTTATTCTAATCCAATTAGGGTTTTTAGACAATTTTGTGCATATAATAAGTGATTTTCTGTCATCGGTAATCCAATTAGGTAATTTTCGTCCTCGCTAGGCTTATTCTAATCCAATTAGGGTTTTTAACCAATCTTGTGCATCCAATATGTGATTTTGTGTCATTGGTTGCACATTTAGGTCATTTTCGTCCTCCCTAGGCTTATTCTAATCCAATTAGGGTTTTTAACCAATCTTGTGCATCCAATATGTGATTTTGTGTCATTGGTTGAATATTTAAGTCATTTTCGTCCTCCCTAGGCTTGTTCTAATCCAATTAGGGTTTTTAACCAATCTCGGGCATCCAATATGAGATTGTGTCATTGGTTGCACATTTAGGTCATTTTCGTCCTCCCTAGTTTTATTCTAATCCAATTAGGGTTTTTAACCAATCTTGTGCATATAATAAGTGATTTTGTGTCATTGGTAATCCAATTAGGTCATTTTCGTCCTCGCTAGGCTTATTCTAATCCAACTAGGGTTTCTAACCAATCTTATGCATCCAATATGTGATTTTGTGTAATTTTGTGTCATTGGTAATCCAATTAGGTCATTTTCGTCCTCGCTAGGCTTATTCTAATCCAATTAGGGTTTTTAACCAATCTTGTGCATCCAATATGTGATTTTGTGTCAGTGGTTGCACATTTAGGTCATTTTCGTCCTCCCTAGGCTTATTCTAATCCAATTAGGGTTTTTAACCAATCTAGTGCATATAATAAGTGATTTTGTGTCATTTTGTGTCATTAGTTGAATATGTAGGTCATTTTTGTCCTCCCTAGGCTTGTTCTAATCCAATTAGGGTTTTTAACCAATCTTGGGCATCCAATATGTGATTTTGTGTCATTGGTTGCACATTTAGATCATTTTTGTCCTCCCTAGGCTTATTCTAATCCAATTAGGGTTTTTAACCAATCTTGCGAATATAATAAATGATTTTTTGTCATTGGTAATCCAATTAGGTCATTTTTGTCCTCGCTAGGCTTATTCTAATCCAATTAGGGTTTTTAATCAATCTTGTGCATATAATAAGTCATTTGGTGTCATTGGTAATCCAATTAGGTCATTTTCGTCCTCTCTAGGCTTATTCTTATCCAATTAGGGTTTTTCACCAATCTTATGCATCCAATATGTGATTTTGTGTCATTTTGTGTCATTGGTAATCCAATTAGGTCATTTTCGTCCTCGCTAGGCTTATTGTAATCCAATTAGGGTTTTTAACCAATCTTGTGCATCCAATATGTGATTTTGTGTCATTGGTTGCACATTTAGGTCATTTTCGTCCTCCCTAGGCTTATTCTAATCCAATTAGGGTTTTTAACCAATCTTGTGCATCCAATATGTGATTTTGTGTCATTGGTTGCACATTTAGGTCATTTTCGTCCTCCCTAGGCTTATTCTAATCCAATTAGGGTTTTTAACCAATCTTGTGCATCCAATATGTGATTTTGTGTCATTGGTTGAACATTTAGGTTATTTTCGTCGTCCCCAGGCTTATTCTAATCCAATTAGGATTTTAATCCAATGTTGTGCATCCCATATGCGATTTTGTGTCATTGGTTGAACATTTAGGTCATTTTCGTCCTCCCTAGGCTTATTCTAATCCAATTAGGGTTTTTAACCAATCTTGTGCATCCAATATGTGATTTTGTGTCATTGGTTGCACATTTAGGTCATTTTTGTCCTCCCTAGGCTTATTCTAATCCAATTAGGGTTTTTAACCAATCTTGTGCATATAATAAGTGACTTTCTGTCATCGGTAATCCAATTAGGTGATTTTCGTCCTCCCTAGGCTTATTCTATTCCAATTAGGGTTTTTAACCAATCTTGTGCATCCAATATTTGATTTTGTGTCATTGGTTGCACATTTAGGTCATTTTCGTCCTCCCTAGGCTTATTCTAATCCAATTAGGGTTTTTAACCAATCTTGTGCATCCAATATGTGATTTTGTGTCATTGGTTGCACATTTAGGTCATTTTCGTACTCCCTAGGCTTATTCGTATCCAATTAGGGTTTTTATCCAATCTTCTGCATCCAATATGTGATTTTGTGTCATTGGTTGCACATTTAGGTAATTTTCGTCCTCCTAGGCTTATTCTGATCCAATTAGGGTTTTTAACCAATCTTTTGCATCCAATATGTGATTTTGTGTCATTGGTTGCACATTTAGGTCATTTTTGTCCTCCCTAGGCTTATTCTTATCCAATTAGGGTTTTTAACCAATCTTGTGCATATAATAAGTGATTTTCTGTCATCGGTAATCCAATTAGGTGATTTTCGTCCTCACTAGGCTTATTCTAATCCAATTAGGGTTTTTAACCAATCTTGTGCATCCAATATGTGATTTTGTGTCATTGGTTGCACATTTAGGTCATTTTCGT
>JBBPBQ010000006.1:8289570-8325474 GCA_037974755.1 Cicer yamashitae | reverse complement strand
TTGGTTGCACATTTAGGTCATTTTTGTCCTCCCTAGGCTTATTCTAATCCAATTAGGGTTTTTAACCAATCTTCTGCATATAATAAGTGATTTTCTGTCATCGGTAATCCAATTAGGTGATTTTCGTCCTCGCTAGGCTTATTCTAATCCAATTAGGGTTTTTAACCAATCTTGTGCATCCAATATGTGATTTTGTGTCATTGGTTGCACATTTTGGTCATTTTCGTCCTCTCTAGGCTTATTCGAATCCAATTAGGGTTTTTAACCAATCTTGTGCATCCAATATGTGATTTTGTGTCATTGGTTCCACATTTAGGTCATTTTCTTCCTCCCTAGGCTTATTCTAATCCAATTAGGGTTTTTAACCAATCTTGTGCATCCAATATGTGATTTTGTGTCATTGGTTGCACATTTAGGTCATTTTCGTACTCCCTAGGCTTATTCTAATCCAATTAGGGTTTTTAACCAATCTTGTGCATCGAATATGTGATTTAGTGTCATTGGTTGCACATTTAGGTCATTTTCGTCCTGTTAGGCTTATTGTAATCCAATTAGGGTTTTTAACCAATCTTGTGCATCCAATATGTGATTTTGTGTCATTGGTTGCACATTTAGGTCATTTTCGTCCTCCCTAGGCTCATTCTAATCCAATTAGGGTTTTTAACCAATCTTGTGCATCCAATATGTGATTTTGTGTCATTGGTTGCACATTTATGTCATTTTCGTCCTCCCCAGGCTTATTCTAATCCTATTAGGGTTTTTAACCAATCTTGTGCATCCAATATGTGATTTTGTGTCATTGGTTGCACATTTAGGTCATTTTCGTACTCCCTAGGCTTATTCTAATCCAATTAGGGTTTTTAACCAATCTTGTGCATCGAATATGTGATTTAGTGTCATTGGTTGCATATTTAGGTCATTTTCGTCCATCTAGGCTTATTCTAATCCAATTAGGGTTTTTAACCAATCTTGTGCATCCAATATGTGATTTTGTGTCATTGGTTGCACATTTAGGTCATTTTCGTCCTCCCCAGGCTTATTCTAATCCTATTAGGGTTTTTAACCAATCTTGTGCATCCAATATGTGATTTTGTGTCATTGGTTGAACATTTAGGTCATTTTCGTCCTCCCTAGGCTTATTCTAATCCAATTAGGGTTTTTAACCAATCTTGTGCATCCGATATGTGATTTTGTGTCGTTGGTTGCACATTTAGGTCATTTTTGTCCTCCCTAGATTCTAATCCAATTTGGGTTTTTAACCAATCTTGTGCATCCAATTTGTGATTTTGTGTCATTGGTTGCACATTTAGGTCATTTTCGTCCTCCCTAGGCTTATTCTAATCCAATTAGGGTTTTTAACCAATCTTGTGCATCCAATATGTGATTTTGTGTCATTGGTTGCACATTTAGGTCATTTTCGTCCTCCCCAAGCTTATTCTAATCCTATTAGGGTTTTTAACCAATCTTGTGCATCCAATATGTGATTTTGTGTCATTGGTTGAACATTTAGGTCATTTTCGTCCGCCGTAGGCTTATTCTAATCCAATTAGGGTTTTTAACCAATCTTGTGCATCGAATATGTGATTTAGTCTCATTGGTTGCACATTTAGGTCATTTTCGTCCTGCTAGGCTTATTCTAATCCAATTAGGGTTTTTAACCAATCTTGTGCATCCAATATGTGATTTTGTGTCATTGGTTGCACATTTAGGTCATTATCGTCCTCCATAGGCTTATTCTAATCCAATTAGGGTTTTTAACCAATCTTGTGCATCCAATATGTGATTTTGTGTCATTGGTTGCATATTTAGGTCATTTTTGTCCTACCTAGGCTTATTCTAATCCAATTAGGGTTTTTAACCAATCTTGTGCATATAATAAGTGATTTTCTGTCATCGGTAATCCAATTAGGTGATTTCGTCCTCCCTAGGCTTATTCGAATCCAATTAGGGTTTTTAATCAATCTTGTGCATCCAATATGTGATTTTGTGTCATTGGTTGCACATTTAGCTCATTTTCGTCCTCTCTAGGCTTATTCTAATCCAATTCGGGTTTTTAACCAATCTTATGCATCCAATATGTGATTTTGTGTCATTTTGGGTCATTGGTTGAACATTTAGGTCATTTTCGTCCTCCCTAGGCTTATTCTAATCCAATTAGGGTTTTTAACCAATCTTGTGCATCCAATATGTGATTTTGTGTCATTGGTTGTACATTTAGGTCATTTTCGTCCTCCCTAGGCTTATTCTAATCCAATTAGGGTTTTTAACCAATGTTGTGCATCCAATATGTGATTTTGTGTCATTGGTTGCACATTTAGGTCATTTTCGTACTCCCTAGGCTTATTCTAATCCAATTAGGGTTTTTAACCAATCTTGTGCATCGAATATGTGATTTAGTGTCATTGGTTGCACATTTAGGTCATTTTCGTCCTCCCTAGGCTTATTCTAATCCAATTAGGGTTTTTAACCAATCTTGTGCATCGAATATGTGATTTAGTGTCATTGGTTGCACATTTAGGTAATTTTCGTCCTCCTAGGCTTATTCTGATCCAATTAGGGTTTTTAACCAATCTTGTGCATCCAATATGTGATTTTGTGTCATTGGTTGCACATTTAGGTAATTTTCGTCCTCCCTAGGCTTATTCTAATCCAATTAGGGTTTTTAACCAATCTTGTGCATCCAATATGTGATTTTGGGTCATTGGTTGAACATTTAGGTCATTTTCGTCCTCCCTAGGCTTATTCTAATCCAATTAGGGTTTTTAACCAATCTTGTGCATCCAATATGTGATTTTGTGTCATTGGTTGCACATTTAGGTCATTTTTGTCCTCCCTAGGCTTATTCTAATCCAATTAGGGTTTTTAACCAATCTTGTGCATCCAATATGTGATTTTGTGTCATTGGTTGCACATTTAGGTTATTTTTGTCCTCCCTAGGCTTATTCTAATCCAATTAGGGTTTTTAACCAATCTTGTGCATATAATAAGTGATTTTATGTCATTGGTAATCCAATTAGGTCATTTTCGTCCTCGCTAGGCTTATTCTAATCCAATTGGGGTTTTTAACCAATCTTATGCATCCAATATGTGATTTTGTGTCATTGGTTGCACATTTAGGTCATTTTTGTCCTCCCTAGGCTTATTCTAATCCAATTAGGGTTTTTAACCAATCTTGTGCATCCAATATGTGATTTTGTGTCATTGGTTGCACATTTAGGTCATTTTTGTCCTCCCTAGGCTTATTCTAATCCAATTAGGGTTTTTAACCAATCTTGTGCATCCAATATGTGATTTTGTGTCATTGGTTGCACATTTAGGTCATTTTCGTTCTCCCTAGGCTTATTCTAATCCAATTAGGGTTTTTAACCAATCTTGTGCATCCAATATGTGATTTTGTGTCATTGGTTGCACATTTAGGTCATTTTTGTCCTCCCTAGGCTTATTCTAATCTAATTAGGGTTTTTAACCAATCTTGTGCATCCAATATGTGATTTTGTGTCATTGGTTGAACATTTAGGTCATTTTCGTCCTCCCTAGGCTTATTCTAATCCAATTAGGGTTTTTAACCAATCTTGTGCAACCAATATGTGATTTTGTGTCATTGGTTGAACATTTAGGTCATTTTCATCCTCCCTAGGCTTATTCTAATCCAATTTGGGTTTTTAACCAATCTTGTGCATCCAATATGTGATTTTGTGTCATTGGTTGCATATTTAGGTCATTTTCGTACTCCCTAGGCTTATTCTAATCCAATTAGGGTTTTTAACCAATCTTGTGCATCCAATATGTGATTTTGTGTCATTGGTTGCACATTTAGGTCATTTTCGTCCTCCCTAGGCTTATTCTAATCCAATTAGGGTTTTTAACCAATCTTGTGCATCCAATATGTGATTTTTTGTCATTGGTTGCACATTTAGGTCATTTTCGTCCTCCCTAGGCTTATTCTAATCCAATTAGGGTTTTTAACCAATCTTGTGCATCCAATATGTGATTTTGTGTCATTGGTTGCACATTTAGGTCATTTTCGTCCTCCCTAGGCTTATTCTAATCCAATTAGGGTTTTTAACCAATCTTGTGCATATAATAAGTGATTTTCTGTCATCGGTAATCCAATTAGGTGATTTTCGTCCTCGCTAGGCTTATTCTAATCCAATTAGGGTTTTTAACCAATCTTGTGCATCCAATATGTGATTTTGTGTCATTGGATGCACATTTAGGTCATTTTCGTCCTCCCTAGGCTTATTCTAATCCAATTAGGGTTTTTAACCAATCTTGTGCATCCAATATGTGATTTTGTGTCATTGGTTGCACATTTAGGTCATTTTTGTCCTCCCTAGGCTTATTCTAATCCAATTAGGGTTTTTAACCAATCTTGTGCATATAATAAGTGATTTTCTGTCATCGGTAATCCAATTAGGTGATTTTCGTCCTCGCTAGGCTTATTCTAATCCAATTAGGGTTTTTAACCAATCTTGTGCATCCAATATTTGAAATTGTGTCATTGGTTGCACATTAGGTCATTTTCGTCCTCCCTAGCCTTATTCTAATTAAATTAGGGTTTTTAACCAATCTTGTGCATCCAATATGTGATTTTGTGTCATTTTGTGTCATTTTGTGTCATTGGTTGAACATTTAGGTCATTTTCGTCCTCCCTATACTTGTTCTAATGCAATTAGGGTTTTTAACCAATCTTGTGCATCCAATATGTGATTTTGTGTCATTGGTTGCACATTTAGGTCATTTTTTTCCTCCCTAGGCTTATTCTAATCCAATTAGGGTTTTTAACCAATCTTGTGCATATAATAAGTGATTTTCTGTCATCAGTAATCCAATTAGGTGATTTTCGTCCTCTCTAGGCTTATTCCAATCCAATTAGGGTTTTTAACCAATCTTGTGCATCTAATATGTGATTTTGTGTCATTGGTTGCACATTTAGGTAATTTTCGTCCTCCCTAGGCTTATTCTAATCCAATTAGGGTTTTTAACCAATCTTGTGCATCCAATATGTGATTTTGTGTCATTGGTTGAACATTTAGGTCATTTTCGTCCTCCCTAGGCTTATTCTAATCCAATTAGGGTTTTTAACCAATCTTGTGCACCCAATATGTGATTTTGTGTCATTTTGTGTCATTGGTTGAACATTTAGGTCATTTTCGTCGTCCCTAGGCTTATTCTAATCCAATTACGGTTTTTAACCAATCTTGTGCATCCAATATGTGATTTTGTGTCATTGGTTGAACATTTAGGTCATTTTCGTCCTCCCTAGGCTTATTCTAATCCAATTAGGGTTTTTAACAAATCTTGTGCATCCAATATTTGATTTTGTGTCATTGGTTGAACATTTAGGTCATTTTCCCCTAGGCTTATTCTAATCCAATTAGGGTTTTAAACCAATCTTGTGCATCCAATATGTGATTTTGTGTCATTTTTTGTCATTGGTTGAACATTTAGGTCATTTTCGTCCTCCCTAGGCTTATTCTAATCCAATTAAGGTCTTAAACCAATCTTGTGCATCCAATATGTGATTTTGTGTCATTGGTTGAACATTTAGGTCATTTTCGTCCAACCTAGGCTTATTCTAATCCAATTAGGGTTTTTAACCAATCTTGTGCATCCAATATGTGATCTTGTGTCATTTTGTGTCATTGGTTGAACATTTAGGTCATTTTCGTCCTCCCTAGGCTTATTCTAATCCAATTAGGGTTTTTAACCACTCTTGTGCATCTAATATGTGATTTGTTGTCGTTAGTTGAACACTTTGGTCATTTTCGTCCTCCCTAGGCTTATTCTAATCCAATTAGGGTTTTTAACCATTCTTGTGCATCCAATATGTGATTTTGTGTCATTGGTTGAACATTTAGGCCATTTTCGTCCTCCCTAGGCTTATTCTAATCCAATTAGGGTTTTTAACCAATCTTGTGCATCCAATATTTGATTTTGTGTCATTGGTTGAACATTTAGGTCATTTTCCCCTAGGCTTATTCTAATCCAATTAGGGTTTTAAACGAATCTTGTGCATCCAATATGTGATTTTGTGTCATTTTGTGTCATTGGTTGAACATTTAGGTCATTTTCGTCCTCCCTAGGCTTATTCTAATCCAATTAGGGTTTTTAACCAATCTTGTGCATCCAATATTTGATTTTGTGTCATTGGTTGAACATTTAGGTCATTTTCCCCTAGGCTTATTCTAATCCAATTAGGGTTTTAAACCAATCTTGTGCATCCAATATGTGATTTTGTGTCATTTTTTGTCATTGGTTGAACATTTAGGTCATTTTCGTCCTCCCTAGGCTTATTCTAATCCCATTAGGGTCTTAAACCAATCTTGTGCATCCAATATGTGATTTTGTGTCATTTTGTGTCATTGGTTGAACATTTAGGTCATTTTCGTCCAACCTAGGCTTATTCTAATCCAATTAGGGTTTTTAACCAATCTTGTGCATCCAATATGTGATTTTGTGTCATTGGTTGAACATTTAGGTCATTTTCGTCCTCCCTAGGCTTATTCTAATCCAATTAGGGTTTTTAACCAATCTTGTGCATCCAATATTTGATTTTGTGTCATTGGTTGCACATTTAGGTCATTTTCGTCCTCCCTAGGCTTATTCTAATCCAATTAGGGTTTTTAACCAATCTTGTGCATCCAATATGTGATTTTGTGTCATTGGTTGCACATTTAGGTCATTTTCGTACTCCCTAGGCTTATTCGTATCCAATTAGGGTTTTTATCCAATCTTCTGCATCCAATATGTGATTTTGTGTCATTGGTTGCACATTTAGGTAATTTTCGTCCTCCTAGGCTTATTCTGATCCAATTAGGGTTTTTAACCAATCTTTTGCATCCAATATGTGATTTTGTGTCATTTTGTGTCATTGGTTGAACATTTAGGTCATTTTCGTCCTCCCTAGGCTTATTCTAATCCAATTAGGGTTTTTAACCAATCTTGTGCATATAATAAGTGATTTTGTGTCGTTGGTTGAACATTTAGGTCATTTTCGTCCTCCCTAGGCTTATTCTAATCCAATTAGGGTTTTTAACCAATCTTGTGCATCCGATATGTGATTTTGTGTCGTTGGTTGCACATTTAGATCATTTTCGTCCTCCCTAGGCTTATTCTAATCCAATTAGGGTTTTTAACCAATCTTGTGCATCCAATATGTGATTTTATGTCATTGGTTGCACATTTAGGTCATTTTCGTCCTCCCTAGGCTTATTCTAATCCAATTAGGGTTTTTAACCAATCTTGTGCATCCAATATGTGATTTTGTGTCATTGGTTGAACATTTAGGTCATTTTTGTCCTCCCTAGGCTTATTCTAATCCAATTAGGGTTTTTAACCAATCGTGTGCATCCAATATGTGATTTAGTGTCATTGGTTGTACATTTAGGTCATTTTCGTCCTCCCTAGGCTTATTCTAATCCAATTAGGGTTTTTAACCAATCTTGTGCATCCAATATGTGATTTTGTGTCATTGGTTGAACATTTAGGTCATTTTCGTCCTCCCTAGGCTTATTCTAATCCAATTAGGGTTTTTAACCAATCTTGTGCATCCAATATGTGATTTTTTGTCGTTGGTTGCACATTTAGGTCATTTTTGTCCTCCCTAGGCTTATTCTAATCCAATTAGGGTTTTTAACCAATCTTGTGCATATAATAAGTGATTTTCTGTCATCGGTAATCCAATTAGGTGATTTTCGTCCTCGCTAGGCTTATTCTAATCCAATTAGGGTTTTTAACCAATCTTGTGCATCCAATATGTGATTTTGTGTCATTGGTTGCACATTTAGGTCATTTTCGTCCTCCCTAGGCTTATTCTAATCCAATTAGGGTTTTTAACCAATCTTGTGCATCCAATATGTGATTTTGTGTCATTGGTTGCACATTTAGGTCATTTTCGTCCTCTCTAGGCTTATTCTAATCCAATTAGGGTTTTTAACCAATCTTGTGCATCCAATATGTGATTTTGTGTCATTTTGTGTCATTGGTTGAACATTTTGGTCATTTTCGTCCTCCCTAGGCTTATTCTAATCCAATTAGGGTTTTTAACCAATCTTGTGCATCCAATATGTCACTTTGTGTCATTGGTTGCACATTTAGGTCATTTTTGTCCTCCCTAGGCTTATTCTAATCCAATTAGGGTTTTTAACCAATCTTGTGCATCCAATATGTGATTTTGTGTCATTGGTTGCACATTTAGGTCATTTTCGTCCTCCCTAGGCTTATTCTAATCCAATTAGGGTTTTTAACCAATCTTGTGCATCCAATATGTAATTTTTTGTCATTGGTTGCACATTTAGGTCATTTTCGTCCTCCCCAGACTTATTCTAATCCTATTAGGGTTTTTAACCAATCTTGTGCATCCAATATGTGATTTTGTGTCATTGGTTGAACATTTAGGTCATTTTCGTCCTCCCTAGGGTTATTCTTATCCAATTAGGGTTTTTAACCAATCTTGTGCATCCGATATGTGATTTTGTGTCGTTGGTTGCACATTTAGGTCATTTTTGTCCTCCCTAGGCTTATTCTAATCCAATTAGGGTTTTTAACCAATTTTGTGCATATAATAAGTGATTTTCTGTCATCGGTAATCCAATTAGGTGATTTTCGTCCTCGCTAGGCTTATTCTAATCCAATTAGGGTTTTTAACCAATCTTGTGCATCCAATATGTGATTTTGTGTCATTGGTTGCACATTTAGGTCATTTTCGTCCTCCCTAGGCTTATTCTAATCCAATTTGGGTTTTTAACCAATCTTGTGCATCCAATATGTGATTTTGTGTCATTGGTTGCACATTTAGGTCATTTTTGTCCTCCCTATGCTTATTCTAATCCAATTAGGGTTTTTAACCAATCTTGTGCATATAATAAGTGATTTTCTGTCATCGGTAATCCAATTAGGTGATTTCGTCCTCCTTAGGCTTATTCGAATCCAATTAGGGTTTTTAACCAATCTTGTGCATCCAATATGTGATTTTGTGTCATTGGTTGCACATTTAGGTCATTTTCGTCCTCTCTAGGCTTATTCTAATCCAATTCGGGTTTTTAACCAATCTTGTGCATCCAATATGTGATTTTGTGTCATTTTGGGTCATTGGTTGAACATTTAGGTCATTTTCGTCCTCCCTCGGCTTATTCTAATCCAATTAGGGTTTTTAACCAATCTTGTGCATCCAATATGTGATTTTGTGTCATTGGTTGCACATTTAGGTCATTTTTGTCCTCCCTAGGCTTATTCTAATCCAATTAGGGTTTTTAACCAATCTTGTGCATCCAATATGTGACTTTGTGTCATTGGTTGAACATTTAGGTCATTTTGGTCCTCCCTAGACTTATTCTAATCCAATTAGGGTTTTTAACCAATCTTGTGCATCCAATATGTGATTTTGTGTCATTGGTTGCACATTTAGGTCATTTTTGTCCTCCCTAGGCTTATTCTAATCCAATTAGGGTTTTTAACCAATCTTGTGCATCGAATATGTGATTTTGTGTCATTGGTTGCACATTTAGGTAATTTTCGTCCTCCCTAGGCTTATTCTAATCCAATTAGGGTTTTTAACCAATCTTGTGCATCCAATATGTGATTTTGTGTCATTGGTTGAACATTTAGATCATTTTCGTCCTCCCTAGGCTTATTCTAATCCAATTAGGGTTTTTAACCAATCTTGTGCATCCAATATGTGATTTTGTGTCATTTGGTGTCATTGGTGAACATTTAGGTCATTTTCGTCCTCCCTAGGCTTATTCTAATCCAATTAGGGTTTTTAACCAATCTTGTGCATCCAACATGTGATTTTGTGTCATTGGTTGAACATTTAGGTAATTTTCGTCCTCCCTAGGCTTATTCTAATCCAATTAGGGTTTTTAACCAATCTTGTGCATTCAATATGTAATTTTGTGTCATTTTGTGTCAATGGTTCAACATTTAGGTCATTTTCGTCCTCCCTAGGCTTATTCTAATCCAATTAGGGTTTTTAACCAATCTTGTGCATCCAATATGTGATTTTGTGTCATTGGTTGAACATTTAGGTCATTTTCGTCCTCCCTAGGCTTATTCTAATCCAATTAGGGTTTTTAACCAATCTTGTGCATCCAATATGTGATTTTGTGTCATTTTGTGTCATTGGTTGAACATTTAGGTCATTTTCGTCCTCCCTTGGCTTATTCTTATCCAATTAAGGTTCTTAACCAATCTAGTGCATCCAATGTGTGATTTTGTGTCATTTTGGGTCATTGGTTGAACATTTAGGTCATTTTCGTCCTCCCTAGGCTTATTCTAATCCAATTAGGGTTTTTAACCAATCTTGTGCATCCAATATGTGATTTTGTGTCATTTTGTGTCATTGGTTGAACATTTAGGTCATTTTCGTCCTCCCTAGGCTTATTCTAGTCCAATTAGGGTTTTTAACCAATCTTGTGCAACCAATATGTGATTTTGTGTCATTTTGTGTCATTGGTTGAACATTTAGGTCATTTTCTTCCTCCCACGGCTTATTCTAATCCAATTTGGGTTTTTAACCAATCTTGTGCATCCAATATGTGATTTTGTGTCATTGGTTGAACATTTAGGTCATTTTCGTCTTACCTAGGCTTATTCTAATCCAATTAGGGTTTTTAACCAATCTTGTGCATCCAATATGTGATTTTGTGTCATTGGTTGAACATTTAGGTCATTTTCGTCCTCCCTAGGCTTATTCTAATCCAATTAGGGTTTTTAACCAATCTTGTGCATCCAATATGTGATTTTGTGTCATTGGTTGAACATTTAGGTCATTTTCGTCCTCCCTAGGCTTATTCTAATCCAATGTTGTGCATCCCGTATGCGATTTTGTGTCAATTTGTGTCATTCGTTGAACATTTAGGTCATTTTCGTCCTCCCTAGGCTTATTCTAATCCAATTAGGGTTTTTAACCAATCTTGTGCATCCAATATGTGATTTTGTGTCATTGGTTGCACATTTAGGTCATTTTCGTCCTCCGTAGGCTTATTCTAATCCAATTAGGGTTTTTAACCAATCTTGTGCATCCAATATGTGATTTTGTGTCATTGGTTGCACATTTAGGTCATTTTCGTCCTCCCTAGGCTTATTCTAAACCAGTTAGGGTTTTTAACCAATCTTGTGCATCCAATATGTGATTTTGTGTCATTGGTTGCACATTTAGCTCATTTTCGTCCTCTCTAGGCTTATTCTAATCCAATTCGGGTTTTTAACCAATCTTATGCATCCAATATGTGATTTTGTGTCATTTTGGGTCATTGGTTGAACATTTAGGTCATTTTCGTCCTCCCTAGGCTTATTCTAATCCAATTAGGGTTTTTAACCAATCTTGTGCATCCAATATGTGATTTTGTGTCATTGGTTGCACATTTAGGTCATTTTCATCCTCCCTAGGCTTATTCTAATCCAATTAGGGTTTTTAACCAATCTTTTGCAACCAATATGTGATTTTGTGTCATTTTGGGTCATTGGTTGAACATTTAGGTCATTTTCGTCCTCCCTAGGCTTATTCTAATCCAATTAGGGTTTTTAACCAATCTTGTGCATCCAATATGTGATTTTGTGTCATTGGTTGCACATTTAGGTCATTTTCGTCCTCCCTAGGCTTATTCTATTCCAATTAGGGTTTTTAACCAATCTTGTTCATCGAATATGTGATTTTATGTCATTGGTTGCACATTTAGGTCATTTTCGTCCTCCCTAGGCTAATTCTAATCCAATTAGGGTTTTTAACCAATCTTGTGCATCCAATATGTGATTTTGTGTCATTGGTTGCACATTTAGGTAATTTTCGTCCTCCCTAGGCTTATTCTAATCCAATTAGGGTTTTTAACCAATCTTGTGCATCCAATATGTGATTTTGGGTCATTGGTTGAACATTTAGGTCATTTTTGTCCTCCCTAGGCTTATTCTAATTCAATTAGGGTTTTTAACCAATCTTGTGCATCCAATATGTGATTTTGTGTCATTGGTTGCACATTTAGGTCATTTTCGTCCTACCTAGGCTTATTCTAATCCAATTAGGGTTTTTAACCAATCTTGTGCATCCAATATGTGATTTTGTGTCATTGGTTGCACATTTAGGTCATTTTCGTCCTCCCTAGGCTTATTCTAATCCAATTAGGGTTTTTAACCAATTTTGTGCTTATAATAAGTGATTTTCTGTCATCGGTAATCCAATTAGGTGATTTTCGTCCTCGCTAGGCTTATTCTAATCCAATTAGGGTTTTTAACCAATCTTGTGCATCCAATATGTGATTTTGTGTCATTGGTTGCACATTTAGGTCATTTTCGTCCTCCCTAGGCTTATTCTAATCCAGTTAGGGTTTTTAACCAATCTTGTGCATCCAATATGTGATTTTGTGTCATTGGTTGCACATTTAGCTCATTTTCGTCCTCTCTAGGCTTATTCTAATCCAATTCGGGTTTTTAACCAATCTTATGCATCCAATATGTGATTTTGTGTCATTTTGGGTCATTGGTTGAACATTTAGGTCATTTTCGTCCTCCCTAGGCTTATTCTAATCCAATTAGGGTTTTTAACCAATCTTGTGCATCCAATATGTGATTTTGTGTCATTGGTTGTACATTTAGGTCATTTTCGTCCTCCCTAGGCTTATTCTAATCCAATTAGGGTTTTTAACCAATGTTGTGCATCCAATATGTGATTTTGTGTCATTGGTTGCACATTTAGGTCATTTTCGTACTCCCTAGGCTTATTCTAATCCAATTAGGGTTTTTAACCAATCTTGTGCATCGAATATGTGATTTAGTGTCATTGGTTGCACATTTAGGTCATTTTCGTCCTGCTAGGCTTATTCTAATCCAATTAGGGTTTTTAACCAATCTTGTGCATCCAATATGTGATTTTGTGTCATTGGTTGCACATTTAGGTCATTTTCGTCCTCCCTAGGCTTATTCTAATCCAATTAGGGTTTTTAACCAATCTTGTGCATCCAATATGTGATTTTGTGTCATTGGTTGCACATTTAGGTCATTTTCGTCCTCTCTAGGCTTATTCTAATCCAATTAGGGTTTTTAACCAATCTTGTGCATCCAATATGTGATTTTGTGTCATTTTGTGTCATTGGTTGAACATTTTGGTCATTTTCGTCCTCCCTAGGCTTATTCTAATCCAATTAGGGTTTTTAACCAATCTTGTGCATCCAATATGTGATTTTGTGTCATTTTGTGTCATTGGTTGAACATTTATGTCATTTTCGTCCTCCCTAGACTTATTCTAATCCAATTAGGGTCTTTAACCAATCTTGTGCATCCAATATGTGATTTTGTGTCATTTTGTGTCATTGGTTGAACATTTAGGTCATTTTCGTCCTCCCTAGGCTTATTCTAATCCAATTAGGGTTTTTAACCAATCTTGTGCATCCAATATGTGATTTTGTGTCATTTTGTGTCATTGGTTGAACATTTAGGTCATTATCGTACTCCCTAGGCTTATTCTAATCCAGTTAAGGTTTTTAACCAATCTTGTGCATCCAATATGTGATTTTGTGTCATTTTGTGTCATTGGTTGAACATTTAGGTCATTTTCGTCCTCCCTAGGCTTATTCTAATCCAATTAGGGTTTTTAACCAATCTTGTGCATCCAATATGTGATTTTGTGTCATTTTGTGTCATTGGTTGAACATTTAGGTCATTTTCGTCCTCCCTAGGCTTATTCTAATCCATTAGGGTTTTTAACCAATCTTGTGCATCCAATATGTGATTTTGTGTCATTGGTTGAACATTTAGGTCATTTTCGTCCTCCCTAGGCTTATTCTAATCCAATTAGGGTTTTTAACCAATCTTGTGCATCCAATATGTGATTTTGTGTCATTTGTTGAACATTTAGTTCATTTTCGTCCTCCCTAGGCTTATTCTAATCCAATTAGGGTTTTTAACCAATCTTGTGCATCCAATATGTGATTTTGTGTCATTGGTTGAACATTTAGGTCATTTTCGTCCTCCCTAGGCTTATTCTAATCCAATTAGGGTTTTTAACCAATCTTGTGCATCCAATATGTGATTTTTTGTCGTTGGTTGCACATTTAGGTCATTTTTGTCCTCCCTAGGCTTATTCTAATCCAATTAGGGTTTTTAACCAATCTTGTGCATATAATAAGTGATTTTCTGTCATCGGTAATCCAATTAGGTGATTTTCGTCCTCGCTAGGCTTATTCTAATCCAATTAGGGTTTTTAACCAATCTTGTGCATCCAATATGTGATTTTGTGTCATTGGTTGCACATTTAGGTCATTTTCGTCCTCCCTAGGCTTATTCTAATCCAATTAGGGTTTTTAACCAATCTTGTGCATATAATAAGTGATTTTATGTCATTGGTAATCCAATTTGGTCATTTTCGTCCTCGCTAGGCTTATTCTAATCCAATTAGGGTTTTTAACAAATCTTATGCATCCAATATGTGGTTTTGTGTTGTTTTGTGTTATTGGTTGAACATTTAGGTCATTTACGTTCTCCCTAGGCTTATTCTAATCCAATTTAGGTTTTTAACCAATCTTGTGCATCCAATATGTGATTTTGTGTCATTGGTTGCACATTTAGGTCATTTTCGTCCTCCCTAGGCTTATTCTAATCCAATTAGGGTTTTTAACCAATCTTGTGCATCCAATATGTGATTTTGTGTCATTGGTTGCATATTTAGGTCATTTTTGTCCTCCCTAGGCTTATTCTAATCCAATTAGGGTTTTTAACCAATCTTGTGCATCCAATATGTGATTTTGTGTCATTGGTTGCACATTTAGGTCATTTTTGTCCTCCCTAGGCTTATTCTAATCCAATTAGGGTTTTTAACCAATCTTGTGCATCCAATATGTGATTTTGTGTCATTAGTTGCACATTTAGGTCATTTTCGTCCTCCCTAGGCTTATTCTAATCCAATTAGGGTTTTTAACCAATCTTGTGCATCCAATATGTGATTTTGTGTCATTTTGTGTCATTGGTTGAATATTTAGGTCATTTTCGTCCTCCCTAGGCTTATTCTAATCCAATTAGGGTTTTTAACCAATCTTGGGCATCCAATATGAGATTGTGTCATTGGTTGCACATTTAGGTCATTTTCGTCCTCCCTAGTTTTATTCTAATCCAATTAGGGTTTTTAACCAATCTTGTGCATATAATGAGTGATTTTGTGTTATTGGTAATCCAATTAGGTCATTTTCGTCCTCGCTAGGCTTATTCTAATCTAATTAGGGTTTGTAACCAATCTTATGTATCCAATATGTGATTTTGTGTCATTTTGTTCCATTGGTAATCCAATTAGGTCATTTTCGTCCTCGCTAGGCTTATTCTAATCCAATTAGGGTTTTTAACCAATCTTGTGCATCCAATATGTGATTTTGTGTCAGTGGTTGCACATTTAGGTCATTTTCGTCCTCCCTAGGCTTATTCTAATCCAATTAGGGTTTTTAACCAATCTTGTGCATCTAATATATGATTTTGTATCATTTTGTGTCATTGGTTGAACATTTAGGTCATTTTCGTCCTCCCTAGGCTTATGCTAATCCAATTAGGGTTTTTAACCAATCTTGTGCATCCAATATGTGATTTTGTGTCATTGGTTGCACATTTAGGTCATTTTCGTCCTCCCTAGGCTTATTCTAATCCAATTAGGGTTTTTAACAAATCTTGTGCATCCAATATGTGATTTTGTGTCATTTTGTGTCATTGGTTGAATATTTAGGTCATTTTCGTCCTTCCTAGGCTTGTTCTAATCCAATTAGGGTTTTTAACCAATCTTGGGCATCCAATATGAGATTGTGTCATTGGTTGCACATTTAGGTCATTTTCGTCCTCCCTAGTTTTATTCTAATCCAATTAGGGTTTTTAACCAATCTTGTGCATATAATGAGTGATTTTGTGTCATTGGTAATCCAATTAGGTCATTTTCGTCCTCGCTAGGCTTATTCTAATCTAATTAGGGTTTGTAACCAATCTTATGCATCCAATATGTGATTTTGTGTCATTTTGTTCCATTGGTAATCCAATTAGGTCATTTTCGTCCTCGCTAGGGTTATTCTAATCCAATTAGGGTTTTTAACCAATCTTGTGCATCCAATATGTGATTTTGTATCATTTTGTGTCATTGGTTGAACATTTAGGTCATTTTCGTCCTCCTTAGGCTTATGCTAATCCAATTAGGGTTTTTAACCAATCTTGTGCATCCAATATGTGATTTTGTGTCATTGGTTGCACATTTAGGTCATTTTCGTCCTCCCTAGGCTTATTCTAATCCAATTAGGGTTTTTAACCAATCTTGTGCATCCAATATGTGATTTTGTGTCATTTTGTGTCATTGGTTGAATATTTAGGTCATTTTTGTCCTCCCTAGGCTTGTTCTAATCCAATTAGGGTTTTTAACCAATCTTGGGCATCCAATATGAGATTGTTTCATTGGTTGCACATTTAGGTCATTTTCGTCCTCCCTAGTTTTATTCTAATCCAATTAGGGTTTTTAACCAATCTTGTGCATATAATGAGTGATTTTGTGTCATTGGTAATCCAATTAGGTCATTTTCGTCCTCGCTAGGCTTATTCTAATCTAATTAGGGTTTGTAACCAATCTTATGCATCCAATATGTGATTTTGTGTCATTTTGTTCCATTGGTAATCCAATTAAGTCATTTTCGTCCTCGCTAGGCTTATTCTAATCCAATTAGGGTTTTTAACCAATCTTGTGCATCCAATATGTGATTTTGTGTCATTGGTTGCACATTTAGGTCATTTTCGTCCTCCCTAGGCTTATTCTAATCCAATTAGGGTTTTTAACCAAACTTGTGCATCCAATATGTGATTTTGAGTCATTGGTTCCACATTTAGGTCATTTTCGTCCTCCCTAGGCTTATTCTAATCCAATTAGGGTTTTTAACCAATCTTGTGCATCTAATATGTGATTTTGTGTCATTGGTTGCACATTTAGGTAATTTTCGTCCTCCCTAGTCTTATTCTAATCCAATTAGGGTTTTTAACCAATCTTGTGCATCCAATATGTGATTTTGGGTCATTGGTAGAACATTTAGGTCATTTTTGTCCTCCCTAGGTTTATTCTAATCCAATTAGGGTTTCTAACCAATCTTGTGCATCCAATATGTGATTTTGTGTCATTGGTTGCACATTTAGGTCATTTTTGTCCTCCCTAGGCTTATTCTAATCCAATTAGGGTTTTTAACCAATCTTGTGCATATAATAAGTGATTTTCTGTCATCGGTAATCCAATTAGGTGATTTTCGTCCTCGCTAGGCTTATTCTAATCCAATTAGGGTTTTTAACACATCTTGTGCATCCAATATGTGATTTTGTGTCATTGGTTGCACATTTAGGTCATTTTTGTCCTCCCTAGGATTATTCTAATCCAATTAGGGTTTTTAACCAATCTTGTGCATATAATAAGTGATTTTCTGTCATCGGTAATCCAATTAGGTGATTTCGTCCTCCTTAGGCTTATTCGAATCCAATTAGGGTTTTTAACCAATCTTGTGCATCCAATATGTGATTTTGTGTCATTGGTTGCACATTTAGGTCATTTTCGTCCTCTCTAGGCTTATTCTAATCCAATTCGGGTTTTTAACCAATCTTGTGCATCCAATATGTGATTTTGTGTCATTTTGGGTCATTGGTTGAACATTTAGGTCATTTTCGTCCTCCCTCGGCTTATTCTAATCCAATTAGGGTTTTTAACCAATCTTGTGCATCCAATATGTGATTTTGTGTCATTGGTTGCACATTTAGGTCATTTTTGTCCTCCCTAGGCTTATTCTAATCCAATTAGGGTTTTTAACCAATCTTGTGCATCCAATATGTGATTTTGTGTCATTGGTTGCACATTTAGGTCATTTTTGTCCTCCCTAGATTCTAATCCAATTAGGGTTTTTAACCAATCTTGTGCATCCAATATGTGATTTTGTGTCATTTGTTGCACATTTAGGTCATTTTCGTACTCCCTAGGCTTATTCTAATCCAATTAGGGTTTTTAACCAATCTTGTGCATCGAATATGTGATTTAGTCTCATTGGTTGCACATTTAGGTCATTTTCGTCCTGCTAGGGTTATTCTAATCCAATTAGGGTTTTTAACCAATCTTGTGCATCCAATATGTGATTTTGTGTCATTGGTTGCACATTTAGGTCATTTTTGTCCTCCCTAGGCTTATTCTAATCCAATTAGGGTTTTTAACCAATCTTGTGCATCCAATATGTGATTCTGTGTCATTGGTTGCACATTTAGGTCATTTTCGTCCTCCCCAGGCATATTCTAATCCTATTAGGGTTTTTAACCAATCTTGTGCATCCAATATGTGATTTTGTGTCATTGGTTGAACATTTAGGTCATTTTCGTCCTCCCTAGGCTTATTCTAATCCAATTAGGGTTTTTAACCAATCTTGTGCATCCGATATGTGATTTTGTGTCGTTGGTTGCACATTTAGGTCATTTTTGTCCTCCCTAGATTCTAATCCAATTTGGGTTTTTAACCAATCTTGTGCATCCAATTTGTGATTTTGTGTCATTGGTTGCACATTTAGGTCATTTTCGTCCTCCCTAGGCTTATTCTAATCCAATTAGGGTTTTTAACCAATCTTGTGCATCCAATATGTGATTTTGTGTCATTGGTTGCACATTTAGGTCATTTTCGTCCTCCCCAAGCTTATTCTAATCCTATTAGGGTTTTTAACCAATCTTGTGCATCCAATATGTGATTTTGTGTCATTGGTTGCACATTTAGGTCATTTTCGTACTCCCTAGGCTTATTCTAATCCAATTAGGGTTTTTAACCAATCTTGTGCATCGAATATGTGATTTAGTGTCATTGGTTGCACATTTAGGTCATTTTCGTCCTGCTAGGCTTATTCTAATCCAATTAGGGTTTTTAACCAATCTTGTGCATCCAATATGTGATTTTGTGTCATTGGTTGCACATTTAGGTCATTTTCGTCCTCCCTAGGCTTATTCTAATCCAATTAGGGTTTTTAACCAATCTTGTGCATCCAATATGTAATTTTTTGTCATTGGTTGCACATTTAGGTCATTTTCGTCCTCCCCAGACTTATTCTAATCCTATTAGGGTTTTTAACCAATCTTGTGCATCCAATATGTGATTTTGTGTCATTGGTTGAACATTTAGGTCATTTTCATCCTCCCTAGGGTTATTCTTATCCAATTAGGGTTTTTAACCAATCTTGTGCATCCGATATGTGATTTTGTGTCGTTGGTTGCACATTTAGGTCATTTTTGTCCTCCATAGGCTTATTCTAATCCAATTAGGGTTTTTAACCAATTTTGTGCATATAATAAGTGATTTTCTGTCATCGGTAATCCAATTAGGTGATTTTCGTCCTTGCTAGGCTTATTCTAATCCAATTAGGGTTTTTAACCAATCTTGTGCATCCAATATGTGATTTTGTGTCATTGGTTGCACATTTAGGTCATTTTCGTCCTCCCTAGGCTTATTCTAATCCAATTTGGGTTTTTAACCAATCTTGTGCATCCAATATGTGATTTTGTGTCATTGGTTGCACATTTAGGTCATTTTTGTCCTCCATATGCTTATTCTAATCCAATTAGGGTTTTTAACCAATCTTGTGCATATAATAATTGATTTTCTGTCATCGGTAATCCAATTAGGTGATTTCGTCCTCCCTAGGCTTATTCGAATCCAATTAGGGTTTTTAACCAATCTTGTGCATCCAAGATGTGATTTTGTGTCATTGGTTGCACATTTAGCTCATTTTCGTCCTCTCTAGGCTTATTCTAATCCAATTCGGGTTTTTAACCAATCTTGTGCATCCAATATGTGATTTTGTGTCATTTTGGGTCATTGGTTGAACATTTAGGTCATTTTCGTCCTCCCTAGGCTTATTCTAATCCAATTAGGGTTTTTAACCAATTTTGTGCATATAATAAGTGATTTTCTGTCATCGGTAATACAATTAGGTGATTTTCGTCCTCGCTAGGCTTATTCTAATCCAATTAGGGTTTTTAACCAATCTTGTGCATCCAATATGTGATTTTGTGTCATTGGTTGCACATTTAGGTCATTTTCGTCCTCCCTAGGCTTATTCTAATCCAATTAGGGTTTTTAACCAATCTTGTGCATCCAATATGTGATTTTGTGTCATTGGTTGCACATTTAGGTAATTTTCGTCCTCCCTTGGCTTATTCTAATCCAATTAGGGTTTTTAACCAATCTTGTGCATCGAATATGTGATTTTGTGTTATTGGTTGCACATTTAGGTCATTTTCGTCCTCCCTAGGCTTATTCTAATCCAATTAGGGTTTTTAACCAATGTTGTGCATCCAATATGTGATTTTGTGTCATTGGTTGCACATTTAGGTCATTTTCGTACTCCCTAGGCTTATTCTAATCCAATTAGGGTTTTTAACCAATCTTGTGCATCGAATATGTGATTTAGTGTCATTGGTTGCACATTTAGGTCATTTTCGTCCTGCTAGGCTTATTCTAATCCAATTAGGGTTTTTAACCAATCTTGTGCATCCAATATATGATTTTGTGTCATTGGTTGCACATTTAGGTCATTTTTGTCCTCCCTAGGCTTATTCTAATCCAATTAGGGTTTTTAACCAATCTTGTGCATCCAATATGTGATTTTGTGTCATTGGTTGCACATTTAGGTCATTTTCGTACTCCCTAGGCTTATTCTAATCCAATTAGGGTTTTTAACCAATCTTGTGCATCGAATATGTGATTTAGTGTCATTGGTTGCACATTTAGGTAATTTTCGTCCTGCTAGGCTTATTCTAATCCAATTAGGGTTTTTAACCAATCTTGTGCATCCAATATGTGATTTTGTGTCATTGGTTGCACATTTAGGTCATTTTCGTCCTCCCTAGGCTTATTCTAATCCAATTAGGGTTTTTAACCAATCTTGTGCATCCAATATGTGATTTTGTGTCATTGGTTGCACATTTAGGTCATTTTCGTCCTCTCTAGGCTTATTCTAATCCAATTAGGGTTTTTAACCAATCTTGTGCATCCAATATGTGATTTTGTGTCATTTTGTGTCATTGGTTGAACATTTTGGTCATTTTCGTCCTCCCTAGGCTTATTCTAATCCAATTAGGGTTTTTAACCAATCTTGTGCATCCAATATGTCACTTTGTGTCATTGGTTGCACATTTAGGTCATTTTTGTCCTCCCTAGGCTTATTCTAATCCAATTAGGGTTTTTAACCAATCTTGTGCATCCAATATGTGATTTTGTGTCATTGGTTGCACATTTAGGTCATTTTCGTCCTCCCTAGGCTTATTCTAATCCAATTAGGGTTTTTAACCAATCTTGTGCATCCAATATGTAATTTTTTGTCATTGGTTGCACATTTAGGTCATTTTCGTCCTCCCCAGACTTATTCTAATCCTATTAGGGTTTTTAACCAATCTTGTGCATCCAATATGTGATTTTGTGTCATTGGTTGAACATTTAGGTCATTTTCGTCCTCCCTAGGGTTATTCTTATCCAATTAGGGTTTTTAACCAATCTTGTGCATCCGATATGTGATTTTGTGTCGTTGGTTGCACATTTAGGTCATTTTTGTCCTCCATAGGCTTATTCTAATCCAATTAGGGTTTTTAACCAATTTTGTGCATATAATAAGTGATTTTCTGTCATCGGTAATCCAATTAGGTGATTTTCGTCCTTGCTAGGCTTATTCTAATCCAATTAGGGTTTTTAACCAATCTTGTGCATCCAATATGTGATTTTGTGTCATTGGTTGCACATTTAGGTCATTTTCGTCCTCCCTAGGCTTATTCTAATCCAATTTGGGTTTTTAACCAATCTTGTGCATCCAATATGTGATTTTGTGTCATTGGTTGCACATTTAGGTCATTTTTGTCCTCCCTATGCTTATTCTAATCCAATTAGGGTTTTTAACCAATCTTGTGCATATAATAAGTGATTTTCTGTCATCGGTAATCCAATTAGGTGATTTCGTCCTCCTTAGGCTTATTCGAATCCAATTAGGGTTTTTAACCAATCTTGTGCATCCAATATGTGATTTTGTGTCATTGGTTGCACATTTAGGTCATTTTCGTCCTCTCTAGGCTTATTCTAATCCAATTCGGGTTTTTAACCAATCTTGTGCATCCAATATGTGATTTTGTGTCATTTTGGGTCATTGGTTGAACATTTAGGTCATTTTCGTCCTCCCTAGGCTTATTCTAATCCAATTTGGGTTTTTAACCAATCTTGTGCATCCAATATGTGATTTTGTGTCATTGGTTGAACATTTAGGTCATTTTCGTCCTCCCTAGGCTTATTCTAATCCAATTAGGGTTTTTAACCATTCTTGTGCATCCAATATGTGATTTTGTGTCATTGGTTGAACATTTAGGTCATTTTCGTCCTCCCTAGGCTCTTTCTAATCCAATTAAGGTTTTTAACCAATCTTGTGCATCCAATATGTGATTTTGTGTCATTTTGTGTCATTGGTTGAACATTTAGGTCATTTTCGTCCTCCCTAGGCTTATTCTAATCCAATTAGGGTTTTTAACCAATCTTGTGCATCCAATATGTGATTTTGTGTCATTTTGTGTCCACGGTTGAACATTTAGGTCATTTTCGTCCTCCCTAGGCTTATTCTAATCGAATTAGGGTTTTTAATCAATCTTGTGCATCCAATATGTGATTTTGTGTCATTTTGTGTCATTGGTTGAACATTTAGGTCATTTTCGTCCTCCCTAGGCTTATTCTAATCCAATTAGGGTTTTTAACCAATCTTGTGCATCAAATATGTAATTTTGTGTCATTGGTTGAACATTTAGGTCATTTTCGTCCTCCCTAGGCTTATTCTAATCCAATTATGGTTTTTAACCAATCTTGTGCATCCAATATGTGATTTTGTGTCATTTTGTGTGATTGGTTGAATATTTAGGTCATTTTCGTACTCCCTAGGCTTATTCTAATCCAATTAGGGTTTTTAACCAATCTTGTGCATCCAATATGTGATTTTGTGTCATTTTGTGTCATTGGTTGAACATTTAGGTCATTTTCGTCCTCCCTAGGCTTATTCTAATCCAATTAGGGTTTTTAACCAATCTTGTGCATCCAATATGTGATTTTGTGTCATTTTGTGTCATTGGTTGAACATTTGGGTCATTTTCGTCCTCCCTCGGCTTATTCTAATCCAATTAGGGTTTTTAACCAATCTTGTGCATCCAATATGTGATTTTGTGTCATTTTGTGTCATTGGTTGAACATTTAGGTCATTTTCGTCCTCCCTAGGCTTATTCTAATCCAATTAGGGTTTTTAACCAATCTTGTGCATCCAATATGTGATTTTGTGTCATTATGTGTCATTGGTTGAACATTTAGGTCATTTTGGTCCTCCCTAGGCATATTCTAATCCAATTAGGGTTTTTAACCAATCTTGTGCATCCAATATGTGATTTTGTGTCATTTTGTGTCATTGGTTGAACATTTAGGTCATTTTCGTCCTCCCTAGGCTTATTCTAATCCAATTAGGGTTTTTAACCAATCTTGTGCATCCAATATGTGATTTTGTGTCATTGGTTGAACATTTAGTTCATTTTCGTCCTCCCTAGGCTTATTCTATTCCATTTAGGGTTTTTAACCAATCTTCTGCATCCAATATGTGATTTTGTGTCATTTTGTGTCATTGGTTCAACATTTAGGTCATTTTCGTCCTCCCTAGGGTTATTTTAATCCAATTAGGATTTTTAACCAATCTTGTGCATCCAATATGTGATTTTGTGTCATTTTGTGTCATTGGTTGAACATTTAGGTCATTTTCGTCCTCCCTAGGCTTATTCTAATCCAATTAGGGTTTTTAACCAATCTTGTGCATCCAATATGTGATTTTGTGTCATTTTGTGTCATTGGTTGAACAATTAGGTCATTTTCGTCCTTGCTAGGCTTATTCTAATCCAATTAGGGTTTTTAACCAATCTTGTGCATCCAATATGTGATTTTGTGTCATTGGTTGAACATTTAGGTCATTTTCGTCCTCCCTAGGCTTATTCTAATCCAATTAGGGTTTTTAACCAATCTTGTGCATCCAATATTTGATTTTGTGTCATTGGTTGCACATTTAGGTCATTTTCGTCCTCCCTAGGCTTATTCTAATCCAATTAGGGTTTTTAACCAATCTTGTGCATCCAATATGTGATTTTGTGTCATTGGTTGCACATTTAGGTCATTTTCGTACTCCCTAGGCTTATTCGTATCCAATTAGGGTTTTTATCCAATCTTCTGCATCCAATATGTGATTTTGTGTCATTGGTTGCACATTTAGGTAATTTTCGTCCTCCTAGGCTTATTCTGATCCAATTAGGGTTTTTAACCAATCTTTTGCATCCAATATGTGATTTTGTGTCATTGGTTGCACATTTAGGTCATTTTTGTCCTCCCTAGGCTTATTCTTATCCAATTAGGGTTTTTAACCAATCTTGTGCATATAATAAGTGATTTTCTGTCATCGGTAATCCAATTAGGTGATTTTCGTCCTCACTAGGCTTATTCTAATCCAATTAGGGTTTTTAACCAATCTTGTGCATCCAATATGTGATTTTGTGTCATTGGTTGCACATTTAGGTTATTTTCGTCCTCCCTAGCCTTATTCTTATCCAATTAGGGTTTTTAACCAAACTTGTGCATCCAATATGTGATTGAGTCATTTTGTGTCATTGGTTGAACATTTAGGTCATTTTCGTCCTCCCTATGCTTGTTCTAATGCAATTAGGGTTTTTAACCAATCTTGTGCATCCAATATGTGATTTTGTGTCATTGGTTGCACATTTAGGTCATTTTTGTCCTCCCTAGGCTTATTCTAATCCAATTAAGGTTTTTAACCAATCTTGTGCATCCAATATGTGATTTTATGTCGTTGGTTGCACATTTAGGTCATTTTTGTCCTCCCTAGGCTTATTCTAATCCAATTAGGGTTTTTAACCAATCTTCTGCATATAATAAGTGATTTTCTGTCATCGGTAATCCAATTAGGTGATTTTCGTCCTCGCTAGGCTTATTCTAATCCAATTAGGGTTTTTAACCAATCTTGTGCATCCAATATGTGATTTTGTGTCATTGGTTGCACATTTAGGTCATTTTTGTCCTCCCTAGGCTTATTCTAATCCAATTAGGGTTTTTAACCAATCTTGTGCATATAATAAGTGATTTTCTGTCATCGATAATCCAATTAGGTGATTTTCGTCCTCGCTAGGCTTATTCTAATCCAATTAGGGTTTTTAACCAATCTTGTGCATCCAATATGTGATTTTGTGTCATTGGTTTCTCATTTAGGTCATTTTCGTCCTCCCTAGGCTTATTCTAATCCAATTAGGGTTTTTAACCAATCTTGTGCATCCAATATGTGATTTTGCGTCATTGGTTGCACATTTAGGTCATTTTCGTACTCCCTAGGCTTATTCTAATCCAATTAGGGTTTTTAACCAATCTTGTGCATCCAATATGTGATTTTGTGTCATTGGTTGCACATTTAGGTCATTTTCGTACTCCCTAGGCTTATTCTAATCCAATTAGGGTTTTTAACCAATCTTGTGCATCGAATATGTGATTTAGTGTCATTGGTTGCACATTTAGGTCATTTTCGTCCTGTTAGGCTTATTGTAATCCAATTAGGGTTTTTAACCAATCTTGTGCATCCAATATGTGATTTTGTGTCATTGGTTGCACATTTAGGTCATTTTCGTCCTCCCTAGGCTCATTCTAATCCAATTAGGGTTTTTAACCAATCTTGTGCATCCAATATGTGATTTTGTGTCATTGGTTGCACATTTAGGTCATTTTCGTCCTCCCCAGGCTTATTCTAATCCTATTAGGGTTTTTAACCAATCTTGTGCATCCAATATGTGATTTTGTGTCATTGGTTGAACATTTAGGTCATTTTCGTCCTCCCTAGGCTTATTCTAATCCAATTAGGGTTTTTAACCAATCTTGTGCATCCGATATGTGATTTTGTGTCGTTGGTTGCACATTTAGGTCATTTTTGTCCTCCCTAGATTCTAATCCAATTTGGGTTTTTAACCAATCTTGTGCATCCAATTTGTGATTTTGTGTCATTGGTTGCACATTTAGGTCATTTTCGTCCTCCCTAGGCTTATTCTAATCCAATTAGGGTTTTTAACCAATCTTGTGCATCCAATATGTGATTTTGTGTCATTGGTTGCACATTTAGGTCATTTTCGTCCTCCCCAAGCTTATTCTAATCCTATTAGGGTTTTTAACCAATCTTGTGCATCCAATATGTGATTTTGTGTCATTGGTTGAACATTTAGGTCATTTTCGTCCGCCGTAGGCTTATTCTAATCCAATTAGGGTTTTTAACCAATCTTGTGCATCGAATATGTGATTTAGTCTCATTGGTTGCACATTTAGGTCATTTTCGTCCTGCTAGGCTTATTCTAATCCAATTAGGGTTTTTAACCAATCTTGTGCATCCAATATGTGATTTTGTGTCATTGGTTGCACATTTAGGTCATTTTCGTCCTCCCTAGGCTTATTCTAATCCAATTAGGGTTTTTAACCAATCTTGTGCATCCAATATGTGATTTTGTGTCATTGGTTGCACATTTAGGTCATTTTCGTCCTCTCTAGGCTTATTCTAATCCAATTAGGGTTTTTAACCAATCTTGTGCATCCAATATGTGATTTTGTGTCATTTTGTGTCATTGGTTGAACATTTTGGTCATTTTCGTCCTCCCTAGGCTTATTCTAATCCAATTAGGGTTTTTAACCAATCTTGTGCATCCAATATGTCACTTTGTGTCATTGGTTGCACATTTAGGTCATTTTTGTCCTCCCTAGGCTTATTCTAATCCAATTAGGGTTTTTAACCAATCTTGTGCATCCAATATGTGATTTTGTGTCATTGGTTGCACATTTAGGTCATTTTCGTCCTCCCTAGGCTTATTCTAATCCAATTAGGGTTTTTAACCAATCTTGTGCATCCAATATGTAATTTTTTGTCATTGGTTGCACATTTAGGTCATTTTCGTCCTCCCTAGGGTTATTCTAATCCAATTAGGGTTTTTAACCAATCTTGTGCATCCAATATGTGATTTTGTGTCAATGGTTGCACATTTAGGTCATTTTCGTCCTCCCTAGGCTTATTCTAAACCAGTTAGGGTTTTTAACCAATCTTGTGCATCCAATATGTGATTTTGTGTCATTGGTTGCACATTTAGGTCATTTTCGTCCTCCCTAGGCTTATTCTAATCCAATTAGGGTTTTTAACCAATCTTGCGCATCCAATTTGTGATTTTGTGTCATTGGTTGCACATTTAGGTCATTTTCGTCCTCCCTAGGCTTATTCTAATCCAATTAGGGTTTTTAACCAATCTTGTGCATCCAATATGTGATTTAGTGTCATTGGTTGCACATTTAGGTCATTTTTGTCCTCCCTAGGGTTATTCTTATCCAATTAGGGTTTTTAACCAATCTTGTGCATCCGATATGTGATTTTGTGTCGTTGGTTGCACATTTAGGTCATTTTTGTCCTCCCTAGGCTTATTCTAATCCAATTAGGGTTTTTAACCAATTTTGTGCATATAATAAGTGATTTTCTGTCATCGGTAATCCAATTAGGTGATTTTCGTCCTCGCTAGGCTTATTCTAATCCAATTAGGGTTTTTAACCAATCTTGTGCATCCAATATGTGATTTTGTGTCATTGGTTGCACATTTAGGTCATTTTCGTCCTCCCTAGGCTTATTCTAATCCAATTTGGGTTTTTAACCAATCTTGTGCATCCAATATGTGATTTTGTGTCATTGGTTGCACATTTAGGTCATTTTTGTCCTCCCTATGCTTATTCTAATCCAATTAGGGTTTTTAACCAATCTTGTGCATATAATAAGTGATTTTCTGTCATCGGTAATCCAATTAGGTGATTTCGTCCTCCTTAGGCTTATTCGAATCCAATTAGGGTTTTTAACCAATCTTGTGCATCCAATATGTGATTTTGTGTCATTGGTTGCACATTTAGGTCATTTTCGTCCTCTCTAGGCTTATTCTAATCCAATTCGGGTTTTTAACCAATCTTGTGCATCCAATATGTGATTTTGTGTCATTTTGGGTCATTGGTTGAACATTTAGGTCATTTTCGTCCTCCCTCGGCTTATTCTAATCCAATTAGGGTTTTTAACCAATCTTGTGCATCCAATATGTGATTTTGTGTCATTGGTTGCACATTTAGGTCATTTTTGTCCTCCCTAGGCTTATTCTAATCCAATTAGGGTTTTTAACCAATCTTGTGCATCCAATATGTGATTTTGTGTCATTGGTTGCACATTTAGGTCATTTTTGTCCTCCCTAGATTCTAATCCAATTAGGGTTTTTAACCAATCTTGTGCATCCAATATGTGATTTTGTGTCATTTGTTGCACATTTAGGTCATTTTCGTACTCCCTAGGCTTATTCTAATCCAATTAGGGTTTTTAACCAATCTTGTGCATCGAATATGTGATTTAGTCTCATTGGTTGCACATTTAGGTCATTTTCGTCCTGCTAGGGTTATTCTAATCCAATTAGGGTTTTTAACCAATCTTGTGCATCCAATATGTGATTTTGTGTCATTGGTTGCACATTTAGGTCATTTTTGTCCTCCCTAGGCTTATTCTAATCCAATTAGGGTTTTTAACCAATCTTGTGCATCCAATATGTGATTCTGTGTCATTGGTTGCACATTTAGGTCATTTTCGTCCTCCCCAGGCATATTCTAATCCTATTAGGGTTTTTAACCAATCTTGTGCATCCAATATGTGATTTTGTGTCATTGGTTGAACATTTAGGTCATTTTCGTCCTCCCTAGGCTTATTCTAATCCAATTAGGGTTTTTAACCAATCTTGTGCATCCGATATGTGATTTTGTGTCGTTGGTTGCACATTTAGGTCATTTTTGTCCTCCCTAGGCTTATTCTAATCCAATTAGGGTTTTTAACCAATTTTGTGCATATAATAAGTGATTTTCTGTCATCGGTAATACAATTAGGTGATTTTCGTCCTCGCTAGGCTTATTCTAATCCAATTAGGGTTTTTAACCAATCTTGTGCATCCAATATGTGATTTTGTGTCATTGGTTGCACATTTAGGTCATTTTCGTCCTCCCTAGGCTTATTCTAATCCAATTAGGGTTTTTAACCAATCTTGTGCATCCAATATGTGATTTTGTGACATTGGTTGCACATTTAGGTCATTTTCGTCCTCCCTAGGCTTATTCTAATCCAATTAGGGTTTTTAACCAATCTTGTGCATCCAATATGTGATTTTGTGTCATTGGTTGCACATTTAGGTAATTTTCGTCCTCCCTAGGCTTATTCTAATCCAATTAGGGTTTTTAACCAATCTTGTGCATCGAATATGTGATTTTGTGTCATTGGTTGCACATTTAGGTCATTTTCGTCCTCCCTAGGCTTATTCTAATCCAATTAGGGTTTTTAACCAATGTTGTGCATCCAATATGTGATTTTGTGTCATTGGTTGCACATTTAGGTCATTTTCGTACTCCCTAGGCTTATTCTAATCCAATTAGGGTTTTTAACCAATCTTGTGCATCGAATATGTGATTTAGTGTCATTGGTTGCACATTTAGGTCATTTTCGTCCTCCCTAGGCTTATTCTAATCCAATTAGGGTTTTTAACCAATCTTGTGCATCGAATATGTGATTTAGTGTCATTGGTTGCACATTTAGGTAATTTTCGTCCTCCTAGGCTTATTCTGATCCAATTAGGGTTTTTAACCAATCTTGTGCATCCAATATGTGATTTTGTGTCATTGGTTGCACATTTAGGTAATTTTCGTCCTCCCTAGGCTTATTCTAATCCAATTAGGGTTTTTAACCAATCTTGTGCATCCAATATGTGATTTTGTGTCATTGGTTGCACATTTAGGTCATTTTTGTCCTCCCTAGGCTTATTCTAATCCAATTAGGGTTTTTAACCAATCTTGTGCATCCAATATGTGATTTTGTGTCATTGGTTGCACATTTAGGTCATTTTCGTTCTCCCTAGGCTTATTCTAATCCAATTAGGGTTTTTAACCAATCTTGTGCATCCAATATGTGATTTTGTGTCATTGGTTGAACATTTAGGTCATTTTCGTCCTCCCCAGGCTTATTCTAATCCAATTAGGGTTTTTAACCAATCTTGTGCATCCAATATGTGATTTTGTGTCATTTTGTGTCATTGGTTGAACATTTAGGTCATTTTCGTCCTCCCTAGGCTTATTCTAATCCAATTAGGGTTTTTAACCAATCTTGTGCATCCAATATGTGATTCTGTGTCATTGGTTGAACATTTAGGTCATTTTCGTCCTCCCTAGGCTTTTCTAATCCAATTAGGGTTTTTAACCAATCTTGTGCATCCAATATGTGATTTTGTGTCATTTTGTGTCATTGGTTGAACATTTAGGTCATTTTCGTCCTCCCTAGGCTTATTCTAATCCAATTAGGGTTTTTAACCAATCTTGTGCATCCAATATGTGATTTTGTGTCATTTTGTGTCATTGGTTGAACATTTAGGTCATTTTCATCCTCCCTAGGCTTATTCTAATCCAATTAGGGTTTTTAACCAATCTTGTGCATCCAGTATCTGATTTTGTGTCATTGGTTGAACATTTAGGTCATTTTCGTTCCCCCTAGGCTTATTCTAATCCAATTAGGGTTTTAAACCAATCTTGTGCTTCCGATATGTGATTTTGTGTTAGTTTGTGTCATTGGTTGAACATTTAGGTCATTTTCGTCCTCACCAGGCTTATTCTAATCCAATTAGGGTTTTTCACCAATCCTGTGCATCCAATATGTGATTTTGTGTCATTGGTTGAACATTTAGGTCATTTTCGTCCTCCCTAGGGTTATTTTAATCCAATTATGATTTGTAACCAATCTTGTGCATCCAATATGTGATTTTGTGTCATTGGTTGAACATTTAGGTCATTTTTGTCCTCCCTAGGCTTATTCTACGCCAATTAGGGTTTTTAACCAATCTTGTGCATCCAATATGTGATTTTGTGTCATTTTGTGTCATTGGTTGAACATTTAGGTCATTTTCGTCCTCCCTAGGCTTATTCTAATCCAATTAGGGTTTTTAACCAATCTTGTGCATCCAATATGTGATTTTGTGTCATTTTGTGTCATTGGTTGAACATTTAGGTCATTTTCGTCCTCCGTAGGGTTATTTTAATCCAATTAGGATTTTTAACCAATCTTGTGCATCCAATATGTGATTTTGTGTCATTGGTTGAACATTTAGGTCATTTTCGTCCTCCCTAGGGTTATTTTAATCCAATTAGGATTTTTAACCAATCTTGTGCATCCAATATGTGATTTTGTGTCATTTTGTGTGAATTGGTTGAACATTTAGGTCATTTTCGTCCTCCCTAGGCTTATTCTACGCCGATTAGGGTTTTTAACCAATCTTGTGCATCCAATATGTGATTTTGTGTCATTTTGTGTCATTGGTTGAACATTTAGGTCATTTTCGTCCTCCCTAGGCTTATTCTAATCCAATTAGGGTTTTTAACCAATCTTGTGCATCCAATATGTGATATTGTGTCATTGGTTGAACATTTAGGTCATTTTCGTCCTCGCTAGGCTTATTCTAATCCAATTAGGGTTTTTAACCAATCTTGTGCATCCAATATGTGATTTTGTGTCATTTTGTGTCATTGGTTGAACATTTAGGTCATTTTCGTCCTCCCTAGGCTTATTCTAATCCAATTAGGGTTTTTAACCAATCTTGTGCATCCAATATGTGATTTTGTGTCATTGGTTGAACATTTAGGTCATTTTCGTCCTCCTAGGCTTATTCTAATCCAATTAGGGTTTTTAACCAATCTTGTGCATCCAATATGTGATTTTGTGTCATTTTGTGTCATTGGTTGAACATTTAGGTCATTTTCGTCCTCCCTAGGCATATTCTAATCCAATTAGGGTTTGTAACCAATCTTGTGCATCTAATATGTGATTTTGTGTCATTGGTTGAACATTTAGGTCTTCTTCGTCCTCCCTAGGCTTATTCTAATCCAATTAGGGTTTTTAACCAATCTTGTGCATCCAATATGTGATTTTGTGTCATTTTGTGTCATTGGTTGAACATTTAGGTCATTTTCGTCCTCCCTAGGCTTATTCTAATCCAATTAGGGTTTTTAACCAATCTTGTGCATCCAATATGTGATTTTGTGTCATTTTGTGTCATTGGTTGAACATTTTGTTCATTTTCGTTCTCCCTAGGCTTATTCTAATCCAATTAGGGTTTTTAACCAATCTTGTGCATCCAATATGTGATTTTGTGTCATTTTGTGTCATTGGTTGAACATTTAGTTCATTTTCGTCCTCCCTAGGCTTATTCTAATCCAATTAGGGTTTTTTACTAATCTTGTGCATATAATAAGTGATTTTGTGTCATTGGTAATCCAATAAGGTCATTTTCGTCCTTGCTAGGCTTATTCTAATCCAATTAGGGTTTTTAACCAATCTTGTGCATCCAATATGTGATTTTGTGTCATTGGTTGCACATTTAGGTCATTTTCGTCCTCCCTAGGCTTATTCTAATCCAATTTGGGTTTTTAACCAATCTTGTGCATCCAATATGTGATTTTGTGTCATTGGTTGCACATTTAGGTCATTTTTGTCCTCCCTATGCTTATTCTAATCCAATTAGGGTTTTTAACCAATCTTGTGCATATAATAATTGATTTTCTGTCATCGGTAATCCAATTAGGTGATTTCGTCCTCCCTAGGCTTATTCGAATCCAATTAGGGTTTTTAACCAATCTTGTGCATCCAAAATGTGATTTTCTGTCATTGGTTGCACATTTAGCTCATTTTCGTCCTCTCTAGGCTTATTCTAATCCAATTCGGGTTTTTAACCAATCTTGTGCATCCAATATGTGATTTTGTGTCATTTTGGGTCATTGGTTGAACATTTAGGTCATTTTCGTCCTCCCTAGGCTTATTCTAATCCAATTAGGGTTTTTATCCAATCTTGTGCATCCAATATGTGATTTTGTGTCATTGGTTGCTCATTTAGGTCATTTTCGTCCTCCCTAGGCTTATTCTAATCCAATTAGGGTTTTTAACCAATCTTGTGCATCCAATATGTGATTTTGTGTCATTGGTTGCACATTTAGGTCATTTTTGTCCTCCCTAGATTCTAATCCAATTAGGGTTTTTAACCAATCTTGTGCATCCAATATGTGATTTTGTGTCATTGGTTGCACAATTAGGTCATTTTTTTCCTCCCTAGGCTTATTCTAATCCAATTAGGGTTTTTAACCAATCTTGTGCATCCAATATGTGATTTTGTGTCATTGGTTGCACATTTAAGTCATTTTCGTCCTCCCTAGGCTTATTCTAATCCAATTAGGGTTTTTAACCAATCTTGTGCATCCAATATGTGATTTTGTGTCATTTTGTGTCATTGGTTGAACATTTAGGTCATTTTCGTCCTCCCTAGGCCTATTCTAATCTAATTAAGGTCTTTAACCAATCTTGTGCATCCAATATGTGATTTTGTGTCATTGGTTGAACATTTAGGTCATTTTCGTCCTCCCTAGGCTTATTCTAATCCAATTAGGGTTTTTAACCAATCTTGTGCATCCAATATGTGATTTTGTGTCGTTGGTTGCACATTTAGGTCATTTTTGTCCTCCCTAGGCTTATTCTAATCCAATTAGGATTTTTAACCAATTTTGTGCATATAATAAGTGATTTTCTGTCATCGGTAATCCAATTAGGTAATTTTCGTCCTCGCGAGGCTTATTCTAATCAAATTAGGGTTTTTAACCAATCTTGTGCATCCAATATGTGATTTTGTGTCATTGGTTGCACATTTAGGTCATTATCGTCCTCCCTAGGCTTATTCTAATCCAATTAGGGTTTTTAACCAATCTTGTGCATCCAATATGTGATTTTGTGTCATTGGTTGCATATTTAGCTCATTTTCGTCCTCTCTAGGCTTATTCTAATCCAATTCGGGTTTTTAACCAATCTTGTGCATCCAATATGTGATTTTGTGTCATTTTGGGTCATTGGTTGAACATTTAGGTCATTTTCGTCCTCCCTAGGCTTATTCTAATCCAATTAGGGTTTTTAACCAATCTTGTGCATCCGATATGTGATTTTGTGTCGTTGGTTGCACATTTAGGTCATTTTTGTCCTCCCTAGGCTTATTCTAATCCAATTAGGATTTTTAACCAATTTTGTGCATATAATAAGTGATTTTCTGTCATCGGTAATCCAATTAGGTAATTTTCGTCCTCGCGAGGCTTATTCTAATCCAATTTGGGTTTTTAACCAATCTTGTGCATCCAATATGTGATTTTGTGTCATTGGTTGCACATTTAGGTCATTTTCGTCCTCCCTAGGCTTATTCTAATCCAATTAGGGTTTTTAACCAATCTTGTGCATCCAATATGTGATTTTGTGTCATTGGGTGAACATTTAGGTCATTTTCGTCCTCCCTAGGCTTATTCTAATCAATTTAGGGTTTTTAACCAATCTTGTGCATCCAATATGTGATTTTGTGTCATTGGTTGCACATTTAGGTCATTTTCGTCCTCCCTAGGCTTATTCTAATCCAATTAGGGTTTTTAACCAATCTTGTGCATATAATAAGTGATTTTGTGTCATTGGTAATCCAATTAGGTGATTTTCGTCCTCGCTAGGCTTATTCTAATCCAATTAGGGTTTGTTACCAATCTTATGCATCCAATATGTGATTTTGTGTCATTTTGTGTCATTGGTAATCTAATTAGGTCATTTTCGTCCTCGCTAGGCTTATTCTAATCCAATTAAGGTTTTTAACCAATCTTGTGCATCCAATATGTGATTTTGTGTCAGTGGTTGCACATTTAGGTCATTTTAGTCCTCCCTAGGCATATTCTAATCCAATTAGGGTTTTTAACTAATCTTGTGCATCCAATATGTGATTTTGTGTCATTTTGTGTCATTGGTTGCACACTTAGGTCATTTTCGTCCTCCCTAGTTTTATTCTAATCCAATTAGGGTTTTTAACCAATCTTGTGCATCCAATATGTGATTTTGTGTCATTGGTTGCACACTTAGGTCATTTTCATCCTCCCTAGGCTTATTCTAATCCAATTAGGGTTTTTAACCAATCTTGTGCGTCCAATATGTGAGTTTGTGTCATTTTGGGTCACTGGTTGAACATTTAGGTAATTTTCGTCCTCCTTAGGCTTATTTTAATCCAATTAGGGTTTTTAACCAATCTTGTGCATCCAATATGTGATTTTGTATCATTTAGTGTCATTGGTTGAACATTTAGGTCATTTTTGTCCTCCCTAGGCTTATTCTAATCCAATTAGGGTTTTTAACCAATCTTGTGCATCCAATATGTGATTTTGTGTCATTGGTTGCACATTTAGGTCATTTTCGTCCTCCCTAGGCTTATTCTAATCCAATTAGGGTTTTTAACCAATCTTGTGCATCGAATATGTGATTTAGTCTCATTGGTTGCACATTTAGGTCATTTTCGTCCTGCTAGGGTTATTCTAATCCAATTAGGGTTTTTAACCAATCTTGTGCATCCAATATGTGATTTTGTGTCATTGGTTGCACATTTAGGTCATTTTTGTCCTCCCTAGGCTTATTCTAATCCAATTAGGGTTTTTAACCAATCTTGTGCATCCAATATGTGATTTTGGGTCATTGGTTGCACATTTAGGTCATTTTTGTCCAACCTAGGCTTATTCTAATCCAATTAGGGTTTTTAACCAATCTTGTGCATCCAATATGTGATTTTGTGTCATTGGTTGCACATTTAGGTCATTTTCGTACTCCCTAGGCTTATTCTAATCCAATTAGGGTTTTTAACCAATCTTGTGCATCGAATATGTGATTTAGTGTCATTGGTTGCACATTTAGGTCATTTTCGTCCTGTTAG
>JBBPBQ010000006.1:8273927-8289070 GCA_037974755.1 Cicer yamashitae | reverse complement strand
CAATATGTGATTTTGTGTCATTTTGTGTCATTGGTTGAACATTTAGGTCATTTTCGTCCTCCCTAGGCTTATTCTAATACAATTAGGGTTTTTAACCAATCTTGTGCATCCAATATGTGATTTTGTGTCATTGGTTGCACATTTAGGTCATGTTCGTCCTCCCTAGGCTTATTCTAATCCAATTAGGGTCTTTAACCAATCTTGTGCATATAATAAGTGATTTTCTGTCATTGGTAATCCAATAAGTTCATTTTCGTCCTCGATAGACTTATTCTAATCCAATTAGGGTTTTTAACCAATCTTGTGCATCCAATATGTGACTTTGTGTCATTGGTTGAACATTTAGGTCATTTTGGTCCTCCCTAGACTTATTCTAATCCAATTAGGGTTTTTAACCAATCTTGTGCATCCAATATGTGATTTTGTGTCATTGGTTGAACATTTAGGTCATTTTCGTCCTCCCCAGGCTTATTCTAATCCAATTAGTATTTTAATCCAATGTTGTGCATGCCATATGCGATTTTGTGTCAATTTGTGTCATTGGTTGAACATTTAGGTCATTTTCGTCCTCCCTAGGCTTATTCTAATCCAATTAGGGTTTTTAACCAATCTTGTGCATCCAATATGTGATTTTGTGTCATTGGTTGCACATTTAGGTCATTTTCGTCCTCCCTTGGCTTATTGTAATCCAATTAGGGTTTTTAACCAATCTTGTGCTTTCAATATGTGATTTTATGTCATTGGTTGAACATTTAGGTCATTTTCGTCCTACCTAGGCTTATTCTAATCCAATTAGGATTTTTATCCAATCTTGTGCATCTAATATGTGATTTTGTGTCATTGGTTGCACATTTAGGTCATTTTCGTCCTCCCTAGGCTTATTCTAATCCAATTAGGGTTTTTAACCAATCTTGTGCATCCAATATGTGATTTTGTGTCATTGGTTGAACATTTAGGCAAATTTCGTCCTCGCTAGGCTTATTCTAATCCAATTAAGATTTTTAACCAATCTTATGCATCCAATATGTGATTTTGTGTCATTGGTTGCACATTTAGGTCATTCTCGTCCTCCCTAGGCTTATTCTAATCCAATTAGGGTTTTTAACCAATCTTGTGCATCCAATATGTGATTTTGTGTCATTGGTTGCACATTTAGGTCATTTTCGTCCTCCCTAGGCTTATTCTAATCCAATTAGGGTTTTTAACCAATCTTGTGCATCTAATATGTGATTTTGTGTCATTGGTTGCACATTTAGGTAATTTTCGTCCTCCCTAGGCTTATTCTATTCCAATTAGGGTTTTTAACCAATCTTGTGCATCCAATATGTGATTTTGGGTCATTGGTAGAACATTTAGGTCATTTTTGTCCTCCCTAGGCTTATTCTAATCCAATTAGGGTTTCTAACCAATCTTGTGCATCCAATATGTGATTTTGTGTCATTGGTTGCACATTTAGGTCATTTTTGTCCTCCCTAGGCTTATTCTAATCCAATTAGGGTTTTTAACCAATCTTGTGCATATAATAAGTGATTTTCTGTCATCGGTAATCCAATTAGGTGATTTTCGTCCTCGCTAGGCTTATTCTAATCTAATTAGGGTTTTTAACCAATCTTGTCCATCGAATATGTGATTTAGTGTCATTGGTTGCACATTTAGGTCATTTTCGTCCTCCTAGGCTTATTCTAATCCAATTAGGGTTTTTAACCAATCTTGTGCATCCAATATGTGATTTTGTGTCATTTTGTGTCATTGGTTGAACATTTAGGTCATTTTCGTCCTCCCTATGCTTGTTCTAATGCAATTAGGGTTTTTAACCAATCTTGTGCATCCAATATGTGATTTTGTGTCATTGGTTGCACATTTAGGTCATTTTTGTCCTCCCTAGCCTTATTCTAATCCAATTAGGGTTTTTAACCAAACTTGTGCATCCAATATGTGATTTTGTGTCATTGGTTGCACATTTAGGTCATTTTCGTCCTCCCTAGGCTTATTCTAATCCAATTAGGGTTTTTAACCAATCTTGTGCATCCAATATGTGATTTTGTGTCATTGGTTGCACATTTAGGTCATTTTCGTCCTCCCTAGGCTTATTCTAATCCAATTAGGGTTTTTAACCAATCTTATGCATATAATAAGTGATTTTGTGTCATTGGTAATCCAATTAGGTCATTTTCGTCCTCGCTAGGCTTATTCTAATCCAATTAGGGTTTTTAACCAATCTTGTGCATCCAATATGTGATTTTGTGTCATTGCTTGCACATTTAGGTCATTTTCGTCCTCCCTAGGCTTATTCTAATCCAATTAGGGTTTTTAACCAATCTTGTGCATATAATAAGTGATTTTGTGTCATTGGTAATCCAATTAGGTCATTTTCGTCCTCGCTAGGCTTATTCTAATCCAATTAGGGTTTTTAACCAATCTTGTGCATCTAATATGTGATTTTGTGTCATTTTGTGTCATTGGTTGAAAATTTAGGTTATTTTCGTCCTCCCTAGGCTTATTCTAATCCAATTAGGGTTTTTAACCAATCTTGTGCATCCAATATGTGATTTTGTGTCATTGGTTGCACATTTAGGTCATTTTCGTCCTCCCTAGGCTTATTCTAATCCAATTAGGGTTTTTAACCAATCTTGTGCATCCAATATGTGATTTTGTGTCATTGGTTGCACATTTAGGTCGTTTTCGTCCTCCCTAGGCTTATTCTAATCCAATTAGGGTTTTTAACCAATCTTGTGCATCCAATATGTGATTTTGTGTCATTGGTTGCACATTTAGGTCATTTTCGTCCTCCCTAGGCTTATTCTAATCCAATTAGGGTTTTTAACCAATCTTGTGCATATAATAAGTGATTTTATGTCATTGGTAATCCAATTAGGTCATTTTCGTCCTCGCTAGGCTTATGCTAATCCAAGTAGAATTTTTAACCAATCTTATGCATCCAATATGTGATTTTGTGTCATTTTGTGTTATTGGTTGAACATTTAGGCCATTTTCGTCCTCCCTAGGCTTATTCTAATCTAATTAGGGTTTTTAACCAATCTTATGCATCCAATATGTGATTTTGTGTCATTGGTTGCACATTGACGTCATTTTCGTCCTCCCTAGGCTTATTCTAATCCAATTAGGGTTTTTAACCAATCTTGTGCATCCAATATGTGATTTTGTGTCATTGGTTGCACATTTAGGTCATTTTCGTCCTCCCTAGGCTTATTCTAATCCAATTAGGGTTTTTAACCAATCTTGTGCATATAATAAGTGATTTTGTGATATTGGTAATCCAATAAGGTCATTTTCGTCCTCGCTAGGCTTATTCTAATCCAATTAGGGTTTTTAACCAATCTTGTGCATCCAATATGTGATTTTGTGTCATTGGTTGCACATTTAGGTCATTTTCGTCCTCCCTAGGCTTATTCTAATCCAATTAGGGTTTTTAACCAATCTTGTGCATCGAATATGTGATTTTGTGTCATTGGTTGCACATTTAGGTCATTTTCGTCCTCCCTAGGCTTATTCTAATCCAATTAGGGTTTTTAACCAATCTTGTGCATCGAATATGTGATTTAGTCTCATTGGTTGCACATTTAGGTCATTTTCGTCCTGCTAGGCTTATTCTAATCCAATTAGGGTTTTTAACCAATCTTGTGCATCCAATATGTGATTTTGTGTCATTGGTTGCACATTTAGGTCATTTTCGTCCTCCCTAGGCTTATTCTAATCCAATTAGGGTTTTTAACCAATCTTGTGCATCCCATATGTGATTTTGTGTCAATTTGTGTCATTCGTTGAACATTTAGGTCATTTTCGTCCTCCCTAGGCTTATTCTAATCCAATTAGGGTTTTTAACCAATCTTGTGCATCCAATATGTGATTTTGTGTCATTGGTTGCACATTTAGGTCATTTTCGTCCTCCCTAGGCTTATTCTAATCCAATTAGGGTTTTTAACCAATCTTGTGCATCCATCCAATATGTGATTTTGTGTCATTTGGTGTCATTGATTGAACATTTAGGTCATTTTCGTCCTCCCTAGGCTTATTCTAATCCAATTAGGGTTTTTAACCAATCTTGTGCATCCAATATGTGATTTTGTGTCATTGGTTGAACATTTAGGTCATTTTCGTCCTCCCTAGGCTTATTCTAATCCAATTAGGGTTTTTAACCAATCTTGTGCAACCAATATGTGATTTTGTGTAATTTTGTGTCATTGGTTGAACATTTAGGTCATTTTCGTCCTCCCTAGGGTTATTCTAATCCAATTAGGGTTTTTAACCAATCTTGTGCATCCAATATGTGATTTTGTGTCATTGGTTGAACATTTAGGTCATTTTCGTCCTCCCTAGGCTTATTCTAATCCAATTAGGGTTTTTAACCAATCTTGTGCATGCAATATGTGATATTGTGTCATTGGTTGAACATTTAGGTCATTTTCGTCCTCCCTAGGCTTATTCTAATCCAATTAGGGTTTTTAACCAATCTTGTGCATCCAATATGTGATTTTGTGTCATTGGTTGCACATTTAGGTCATTTTCGTCCTCCCTAGGCTTATTCTAATCCAATTAGGGTTTTTAACCAATCTTGTGCATCCAATATGTGATTTTGTGTCATTTTGTGTCATTGGTTGAACATTTAGGTCATTTTCGTCCTCCCTAGGCCTATTCTAATCTAATTAAGGTCTTTAACCAATCTTGTGCATCCAATATGTGATTTTGTGTCATTGGTTGAACATTTAGGTCATTTTCGTCCTCCCTAGGCTTATTCTAATCCAATTAGGGTTTTTAACCAATCTTGTGCATCCAATATGTGATTTTGTGTCATTTTGTGTCATTGGTTGGACATTTAGGTCATTTTTGTCCTCCCTGGGCTTATTCTAATCCAGTTAGGGATTTTAACCAATCTTGTGCATCCAATATGTGATTTTGTGTCATTGGTTGAACATTTAGGTCATTTTCGTCCTCCCTAAGCTTATTCTAATCCAATTAGGGTTTTTAACCAATCTTGTGCATCCAATATGTGATTTTGTGTCATTTTGTGTCATTGGTTTAACATTTAGGTCATTTTCGTCCTCCCTAGGATTATTCTAATCCAATTAGGGTTTTTAACCAGTCTTGTGCATCCAATATGTGATTTTGTGTCATTTTGTGTCATTGGTTGAACATTTAGGTCATTTACGTCCTCCCTAGGCTTATTCTAATCCAATTAGGGTTTTTAACCAATTTTGTGCATCCAATATGTGATTTTGTTACATTGGTTGAACATTTAGGTCATTTTCGTCCTCCCTAGGCTTATTCTAATCCAATTAGGGTTTTTAACCAATCTTGTGCATCCAATATGTGATTTTGTGTCATTGGTTGCACATTTAGGTCATTTTCGTCCTCCCTAGGCTTATTCTAATCCAATTAGGGTTTTTAACCAATCTTGTGCATCTAATATGTGATTTTGTGTCATTGGTTGCACAATTAGGTCATTTTCGTCCTCCCTAGGTTTATTCTAATCCAATTAGGGTTTTTAACCAATCTTGTGCATATAATAAGTGATTTTGTGTCATATTTAATCCGATTAGGTCATTTTCGTCCTCGCTAAACTTATTCTAATCCAATTAGGGTTTTTAACCAATCTTGTGCATCCAATATGTGATTTTGTGTCATTGGTTGAACATTTAGGTCATTTTCGTTCTCCCAAGGCTTATTCTAATCCAATTAGGATTTTAATCCAATCTTGTGCATCCCATATGTGATTTTGTGTCAATTTGTGTCATTGGTCGAACATTTAGGTCATTTTCGTCCTCCCTAGGCTTATTCTAATCCAATTAGGGTTTTTAACCAATCTTGTGCATCCAATATATGATTTTGGTCATTGGTTGAACATTTAGGTCATTTTCGTCCTCCCTAGTCTTATTCTAATCCAATTAGGGTTTTTAACCAATCTTGTGCATCCAATATGTGATTTTGTGTCATTGGTTGAACATTTTGGTCATTTTCGTCCTCCCCAGGCTTATTCTAATCCAATTAGTATTTTAATCCAATGTTGTGCATGCCATATGCGATTTTGTGTCAATTTGTGTCATTGGTTGAACATTTAGGTCATTTTCGTCCTCCATAGGCTTATTCTAATCCAATTAGGGTTTTTAACCAATCTTGTGCATCCAATATGTGATTTTGTGTCATTGGTTGAACATTTAGGTTATTTTCGTCCTCCCTAGGCTTATTCTAATCCAATTAGGGTTTTTAACCAATCTTGTGCATATAATAAGTGATTTTGTGTCATTGGTAATCCAATTAGGTCATTTTCGTCCTCGCTAGGCTTATTCTAATCCAATTAGGGTTTTTAACCATTCTTGTGCATCCAATATGTGATTTTGTGTCATTTTGGGTCAGTGGTTGAACATTTAGGTCATTTTCGTCCTCCCTAGGCTTATTCTAATCCAATTAGGGTTTTTAACCAATCTTGTGCATCCAATATGTGACTTTGTGTCATCGGTTGCACATTTAGGTCATTTTCGTCCTCCCTAGGCTTATTCTAATCCAATTAGGGTTTTTAACCAATCTTGTGCATCCAATATGTGATTTTGTGTCATTGGTTGCACATTTAGGTCATTTTCGTCCTCCCTAGGCTTATTCTAATCCAATTAGGGTTTTTAACCAATCTTGTGCATATAATAAGTGATTTTGTGTCATTGGTAATCCAATTAGGTCATTTTCGTCCTCGCTAGGCTTATTCTAATCCAATTAGGGTTTTTAACCAATCTTGTGCATCTAATATGTGATTTTGTGTCATTTTGTGTCATTGGTTGAAAATTTAGGTTATTTTCGTCCTCCCTAGGCTTATTCTAATCCAATTAGGGTTTTTAACCAATCTTGTGCATCCAATATGTGATTTTGTGTCATTGGTTGCACATTTAGGTCATTTTCGTCCTCCCTAGGCTTATTCTAATCCAATTAGGGTTTTTAACCAATCTTGTGCATCCAATATGTGATTTTGTGTCATTGGTTGCACATTTAGGTCATTTTCGTCCTCCCTAGGCTTATTCTAATCCAATTAGGGTTTTTAACCAATCTTATGCATATAATAAGTGATTTTGTGTCATTGGTAATCCAATTAGGTCATTTTCGTCCTCGCTAGGCTTATTCTAATCCAATTAGGGTTTTTGACCAATCTTATGCATCCAATATGTGATTTTGTGTCATTTTGTGTCATTGGTGATCCAATTAGGGCATTTTCGTCCTCGCTAGGCTTATTGTAATCCAATTAGGGTTTTTAACCAATCTTGTGCATCCAATATGTGATTTTGTGTCATTGGTTGCACATTTAGGTCATTTTCGTCCTCCCTAGGCTTATTCTAATCCAATTAGGGTTTTTAACCAATCTTGTGCATCTAATATGTGATTTTGTGTCATTGGTAATCCAATTAGGTCATTTTCGTCCTCGCTAGGCTTATTCTAATCCAATTAGGGTTTTTAACCAATCTTGTGCATCCAATATGTGATTTTGTGTCATTTTGTGTCATTGGTTGAACATTTAGGTCATTTTCGTCCTCCCTTGGCTTATTCTAATCCAATTAGGGTTTTTACCCAATCTTGTGCATCGAATATGTGATTTTGTGTCATTGGTTGAACATTTAGGTCATTTTTGTCCTCCCTAGGCTTATTCTAATCCAGTTAGGGTTTTTAACCAATCTTGTGCATCCAATATGTGATATTGTGTCATTTTGTGTCATTGGTTGAACATTTAGGTCATTTTCGTCCTCCCTAGGCTTATTCTAATCCAATTAGGGTTTTTAACCAATCTTGTGCATCCAATATGTGATTTTGTGTCATTGGTTGCACATTTAGGTCATTTTCGTCCTCCCTAGGCTTATTCTAATCCAATTAGGGTTTTTAACCAATCTTGTGCATCCAATATGTGTTTTTGTGTCATTGGTTGAAAATTTAGGTCATTTTCGTCCTCCCTAGGCTTATTCTAATCCAATTAGGGTTTTTAACCAATCTTGTGCATCCAATATGTGATTTTGTGTCATTGGTTGAACATTTAGGTCATTTTCGTCCTCCCCAGGCTTATTCTAATCCAATTAGGATTATAATCCAATGTTGTGCATCCCATATATGATTTTGTGTCAATTTGTGTCATTGGTTGAACATTTAGGTCATTTTCGTCCTCCCTAGGCTTATTCTAATCCAATTAGGGTTTTTAACCAATCTTGTGCATCCAATATGTGATTTTGTGTCATTGGTTGCACATTTAGGTCATTTTCGTCCTCCCTAGGCTTATTCTAATCCAATTAGGGTTTTTAATTAATCTTGTGCATCCAATATGTGATTTTGTGTCATTGGTTGAACATTTAGGTCATTTTCGTCCTCCCTAGGCTTATTCTAATCCAATTAGGGTTTTTAACCAATCTTGTGCATCCAATATGTGATTTTGTGTCATGGGTTGAACTTTTAGGTCATTTTCCTCTTCCCTAGGCATATTCTAATCCAATTAGGGTTTTTAACCAATCTTGTGCATCCAATATGTGATTTTGTGTCATTGGTTGAACATTTAGGTCATTTTCGTCCTCCCTAGGCTTATTCTAATCCAATTAGGGTTTTTAACCAAACTTGTGCATCCAATATGTGATTTTGTGTCATTGGTTGAACATTTAGGTCATTTTCGTCCTCCCTAGGCTTATTCTAATCCAATTAGGGTTTTTAGCCTATCTTGTGCATCCAATATGTGATTTTGTGTCATGTTGTGTCATTGGTTGAACATTTAGGTCATTTTCGTCCTCCCTAGGCTTATTCTAATCCAATTAGGGTTTTTAACCAATCTTGTGCATCCAATATGTGATTTTGTGTCATTGGTTGCACATTTAGGTCATTTTCGTCCTCCCTAGGCTTATTCTAATCCAATTAGGGTCTTTAACCAATCTTGTGCATATAATAAGTGATTTTCTGTCATTGGTAATCCAATAAGTTCATTTTCGTCCTCGATAGACTTATTCTAATCCAATTAGGGTTTTTAACCAATCTAGTGCATCCAATATGTGACTTTGTGTCATTGGTTGAACATTTTGGTCATTTTGGTCCTCCCTAGACTTATTCTAATCCAATTAGGGTTTTTAACCAATCTTGTGCATCCAATATGTGATTTTGTGTCATTGTTTCCACATTTAGGTAATTTTCGTCCTCCCTAGTCTTATTCTAATCCAATTAGGGTTTTTAACCAATCTTGTGCATCCAATATGTGATTTTGTGTCATTGGTTGAACATTTAGGTCATTTTCGTCCTCCCCAGGCTTATTCTAATCCAATTAGTATTTTAATCCAATGTTGTGCATGCCATATGCGATTTTGTGTCAATTTGTGTCATTGGTTGAACATTTAGGTCATTTTCGTCCTCCCTAGGCTTATTCTAATCCAATTAGGGTTTTTAACCAATCTTGTGCATCTAATATGTGATTTTGTGTCATTGGTTGCACATTTAGGTCATTTTCGTCCTCCCTAGGTTTATTCTAATCCAATTAGGGTTTTTAACCAATCTTGTGCATATAATAAGTGATTTTGTGTCATTTTTAATCCGATTAGGTCATTTTCGTCCTCGCTAAACTTATTCTAATCCAATTAGGGTTTTTAACCAATCTTGTGCATCCAATATGTGATTTTGTGTCATTGGTTGAACATTTAGGTCATTTTCGTTCTCCCAAGGCTTATTCTAATCCAATTAGGATTTTAATCCACTCTTGTGCATCCCATATGTGATTTTGTGTCAATTTGTGTCATTGGTCGAACATTTAGGTCATTTTCGTCCTCCCTAGGCTTATTCTAATCCAATTACGGTTTTTAACCAATCTTGTGCATCCAATATATGATTTTGGTCATTGGTGGAACATTTAGGTCATTTTGGTCCTCCCTAGGCTTATTCTAATCCAATTTGGGTTTTTAACCAATCTTGTGCATCCAATATGTGATTTTGTGTCATTGGTTGCACATTTAGGTCATTTTCGTCCTCCCTAGGCTTATTGTGATCCAATTAGGGTTTTTAACCAATCTTGTGCTTCCAATATGTGATTTTATGTCATTGGTTGAACATTTAGGTCATTTTCGTCCTACCTAGGCTTATTCTAATCCAATTAGGATTTTTATCTAATCTTGTGCATCCCATATGTGATTTTGTGTCATTGGTTGCACATTTAAGTCATTTTCGTCCTCCCTAGGCTTATTCTAATCCAATTAGGGTTTTTAACCAATCTTGTGTATATAATAAGTGGTTTTGTGTCATTGGTAATCCAATTAGGTCATTTTCGTCCTCGCTAGGCTTATTCTAATGCAATTAGGGTTTTTAACCAATCTTGTGGATCCAATATGTGATTTTGTGTCATTTTGTGTCATTGGTTGAACATTTAGGTCATTATCGTCCTCCCTAGGCTTATTCTAATCCAATTAGGGTTTTTAACCAATCTTGTGCATCCAATATGTGATTTTGTGTCATTGGTTGAACATTTAGGTCATTTTCGTCCTCCCTAGGCTTATTCTAATCCAATGTTGTGCATCCCGTATGCGATTTTGTGTCAATTTGTGTCATTCGTTGAACATTTAGGTCATTTTCGTCCTCCCTAGGCTTATTCTAATCCAATTAGGGTTTTTAACCAATCTTGTGCATCCAATATGTGATTTTGTGTCATTGGTTGCACATTTAGGTCATTTTCGTCCTCCCTAGGCTTATTCTAATCCAATTAGGGTTTTTAACCAATCTTGTGTATATAATAAGTGATTTTGTGTCATTGGTAGTTCAATTAGGTCATTTTCGTCCTCACTAGGCTTATTCTAATCCAATTAGGGTTTTTAACCAATCTTGTGCATCCAATATGTGATTTTGTGTCATTTTGTATCATTGGTTGAACATTTAGGTCATTTTCGTCCTCCCTAGGCTTATTCTAATCCAATTAGGGTTTTTAACCAATCTTGTGCATCCAATATGTGATTTTGTGTCATTTTGTGTCATTGGTTGAACATTCAGGTCATTTTCGTCCTCCCTAGGCTTATTCTAATCCAATTAGGTTTTAACCAATCTTGTGCATCCAATATGTGATTTTGTGTCATTTTGTGTCATTGGTTGAACATTTAGGTCATTTTCGTCCTCCCTAGGCTTATTCTAATCCAATTAGGGTTTTTAACCAATCTTGTGCATCCAATATGTGATTTTAAGTCATTTTGTGTCATTGGTTGAACATTTAGGTCATTTTCGTCCTCCCTAGGCTTATTCTACGCCAATTAGGGTTTTTAACCAATCTTGTGCATCCAATATGTGATTTTGTGTCATTTTGTGTCATTGGTTGAACATTTAGGTCATTTTCGTCCTCCCTAGGCTTATTCTAATCCAATTAGGGTTTTTAACCAATCTTGTGCATCCAATATGTGATTTTGTGTCATTGGTTGCACATTTAGGTCATTTTCGTCCTCCCTAGGCTTATTCTAATCCAATTAGGGTTTTTAACCAATCTTGTGCATATAATAAGTGATTTTGTGTCATTGGTAATTCAATTAGGTCATTTTCGTCCTCACTAGGCTTATTCAAATCCAATTAGGGTTTTTAATTAATCTTCTGCATCCAATATGCGATTTTGTGTTATTTTGTGTCATTGGTTGAAATTTTGGTCATGTTCGTCCTCTAGAGGCTTATTCTAGTCCATTTATGGTTTTTAACCAATCTTGTGCATCAATATGTGATTTGGTGTCATTGGTTGCACATTTAGGTCATTTTCGTCCTCCCTAGGCTTATTTTAATCCAATTAGGGTTTTTAACCTATCTTGTGCATCCAATATGTGATTTTGTGTCATTTGTAATCCAATTAGGTCATTTTCGTCCTCGCTAAACTTATTCTAATCCAATTAGGGTTTTTAACCAATCTTGTGCATCCAATATGTGATTTTGTGTCATTGGTTGAACATTTAGGTCATTTTGGTCGTCCCTATGCTTATTCTAATCCAATTAGGGTTTTTAACCAATCTTGTGCATCCAATATGTGATTTTGTGTCATTGGTTGCACATTTAGGTCATTTTTGTCCTCCCTAGGCTTATTCTAATCCAATTAGGGTTTTTAACCAATCTTGGGCATCCAATATGTGATTTTGTGTCATTGGTTGCACATTTAAGTCATTTTCATCCTCCCTAGGCTTATTCTAATCCAATTAGGGTTTTTAACCAATCTTGTGCATATAATAAGTGATTGTATGTCATTGGTAATCCAATTAGGTCATTGTCGTCCTCGCTAGGCTTATTCTAATCCAATTAGAATTTTTAACCAATCTTATGCATCCAATATGTGATTTTGTGTCATTTTGAGTTATTGGTTGAACATTTATGTCATTTTCGTCTTCCCTAGGCTTATTCTAATCCAATTAGGGTTTTTAACCAATCTTGTGCATCCAATATGTGATTTTGTGTCATTGGTTGCACATTTAGGTCATTTTCGTCCTCCCTAGGCTTATTCTAATCCAATTAGGGTTTTTAACCAATCTTGTGCATCCAATATGTGACTTTGTGTCATTGGTTGAACATTTAGGTCATTTTGGTCCTCCCTATGCTTATTCTAATCCAATTAGGGTTTTTAACCAATCTTGTGCATATAATAAGTGATTTTGTGTTATTGGTAATACAATTAGGTCATTTTCGTCCTCGCTAGGCTTATTCTAATCCAATTAGGGTTTTTTACCAATCTTGTGCATCCAATATGTGATTTTGTGTCATTGGTTGAACATTTAGGTCATTTTCGTCCTCCCTAGGCTTATTCTAATCCAATTACGGTTTTTAACCAATCTTGTGCATCCAATATGTGATTTTGTGTCATTTTGTGACATTGGTTGAACATTTAGGTCATTTTCGTCCTCCCTAGGCTTATTCTAATCCAATTAGGGTTTTTAACCAATCTTGTGCATCCAATATGTGATTTTGTGTCATTGGTTGCACATTTAGGTCATTTTCGTCCTCCCTACGCTTATTCTAATCCAATTAGGGTTTTTAACCAATCTTGTGCATCCAATATGTGACTTTGTGTCATTGGTTCAACATTTAGGTCATTTTTGTCCTCCCTAGGCTTATTGTAATCCAATTAGGGTTTTTAACCAATCTTGTGCATATGATAAGTAATTTTGTGTCATTGGTAATCCAATTAGGTCATTTTCGTCCTCGCTAGGCTTATTCTAATCCAATTAGGGTTTTTAACCAATCTTGTGGATCCAATATGTGATTTTGTGTCATTTTGTGTCATTGGTTGAACATTTAGGTCATTTTCGTCCTCCCTAGGCTTATTCTAATCCAATTAGGGTTTTTAACCAATCTTGTGCATCCAATATGTGATTTTGTGTCATTGGTTGCACATTTAGGTCATTTTCGTCCTCCCTAGGCTTATTCTAATCCAATTAGGGTTTTTACCCAATCTTTTGCATCCAATATGTGATTTTGTGTCATTTTCTGTCATTGGTTGAACATTTAGGTCATTTTCGTCCTCCCTAGGCTTATTCTAATCCAATTAGGGTTTTTAACCAAACTTGTGCATCCAATATGTGATTTTGTGTCATTTTGTGTCATTGGTTGAACATTTAGGTCATTTTCGTCCTCCTTAGGCTTATTCTAATCCAATTAGTGTTTTTAACCAATCTTGTGCATCCAATATGCGATTTTGTGTCATTTTGTGTCATTGGTTGAACATTTAGGTCATTTTCGTCCTCCCTAGGCTTATTCTAATCCAATTAGGGTTTTTAACCAAACTTGTGCATCCAATATGTGATTTTGTGTCATTGGTTGAACATTTAGGTCATTTTCGTCCTCCCTAGGCTTATTCTAATCCAATTAGGGTTTTTAGCCTATCTTGTGCATCCAATATGTGATTTTGTGTCATGTTGTGTCATTGGTTGAACATTTAGGTCATTTTCGTCCTCCCTAGGCTTATTCTAATCCAATTAGGGTTTTTAACCAATCTTGTGCATCCAATATGTGATTTTGTGTCATTGGTTGCACATTTAGGTCATTTTCGTCCTCCCTAGGCTTATTCTAATCCAATTAGGGTCTTTAACCAATCTTGTGCATATAATAAGTGATTTTCTGTCATTGGTAATCCAATAAGTTCATTTTCGTCCTCGATAGACTTATTCTAATCCAATTAGGGTTTTTAACCAATCTAGTGCATCCAATATGTGACTTTGTGTCATTGGTTGAACATTTTGGTCATTTTGGTCCTCCCTAGACTTATTCTAATCCAATTAGGGTTTTTAACCAATCTTGTGCATCCAATATGTGATTTTGTGTCATTGTTTCCACATTTAGGTAATTTTCGTCCTCCCTAGTCTTATTCTAATCCAATTAGGGTTTTTAACCAATCTTGTGCATCCAATATGTGATTTTGTGTCATTGGTTGAACATTTAGGTCATTTTCGTCCTCCCCAGGCTTATTCTAATCCAATTAGTATTTTAATCCAATGTTGTGCATGCCATATGCGATTTTGTGTCAATTTGTGTCATTGGTTGAACATTTAGGTCATTTTCGTCCTCCCTAGGCTTATTCTAATCCAATTAGGGTTTTTAACCAATCTTGTGCATCTAATATGTGATTTTGTGTCATTGGTTGCACATTTAGGTCATTTTCGTCCTCCCTAGGTTTATTCTAATCCAATTAGGGTTTTTAACCAATCTTGTGCATATAATAAGTGATTTTGTGTCATTTTTAATCCGATTAGGTCATTTTCGTCCTCGCTAAACTTATTCTAATCCAATTAGGGTTTTTAACCAATCTTGTGCATCCAATATGTGATTTTGTGTCATTGGTTGAACATTTAGGTCATTTTCGTTCTCCCAAGGCTTATTCTAATCCAATTAGGATTTTAATCCAATCTTGTGCATCCCATATGTGATTTTGTGTCAATTTGTGTCATTGGTCGAACATTTAGGTCATTTTCGTCCTCCCTAGGCTTATTCTAATCCAATTACGGTTTTTAACCAATCTTGTGCATCCAATATATGATTTTGGTCATTGGTGGAACATTTAGGTCATTTTGGTCCTCCCTAGGCTTATTCTAATCCAATTTGGGTTTTTAACCAATCTTGTGCATCCAATATGTGATTTTGTGTCATTGGTTGCACATTTAGGTCATTTTCGTCCTCCCTAGGCTTATTGT
>JBBPBQ010000006.1:8237138-8252654 GCA_037974755.1 Cicer yamashitae | reverse complement strand
ATGCACAAGATTGGTTAAAAACCCTAATTGGATTAGAATAAGCCTAGGGAGGACGAAAATGTCCTAAATGTTCAACCAATGACACAAAATGACACAAAATCACATATTGGATGCACAAGGTAGGCTAAAAACCCTAATTGGATTAGAATAAGCCTAGGGAGGACGAAAATGACCTAAATGTGCAACCAATGACACAAAATCACATATTGGATGCACAAGATTGGTTAAAAACCCTAATTGGATTAGAATAAGCCTAGGGAGGACGAAAATGACCTAAATGTTCAACCAATGACACAAAATGACACAAAATCACATATTGGATCCACAAGATTGGTTAAAAACCCTAATTGGATTAGAATAAGCCTAGCGAGGACGAAAATGACCTAATTGGATTACCAATGACACAAAATTACTTATCATATGCACAAGATTGGTTAAAAACCCTAATTGGATTACAATAAGCCTAGGGAGGACAAAAATGACCTAAATGTGCAACCAATGACACAAAATCACATATTGGATGCACAAGATTGGTTAAAAACCCAAATTGGATTAGAATAAGCCTAGGGAGGACCAAAATGACCTAAATGTTCAACCAATGACCAAAATCATATATTGGATGCACAAGATTGGTTAAAAACCCTAATTGTATTAGAATAAGCCTAGGGAGGACAAGAATGACCTAAATGTGCAACCAATGACACAAAATCACATATTGGATGCATAAGATTGGTTAAAAACCCTAATTGGATTAGAATAAGCCTAACGAGGACTAAAATGACCTAATTGGATTACCAATGACATAAAATCACTTATTATATGCACAAGATTGGTTAAAAACCCTAAATGGATTAGAATAAGCCTAGGGAGGACAAAAATGACCTAAATGTGCAACCAATGACACAAAATCACATATTGGATGCCCAAGATTGGTTAAAAACCCTAATTGGATTAGAATAAGCCTGGGGAGGACGAAAATGACCTAAATGTTCAACCAATGACACAAAATCACATATTGGATGCACAAGATTGGTTAAAAACCCTAATTGGATTAGAATAAGCCTAGGGAGGACGAAAATGACCTAAATTTTCAACCAATGACACAAAAACACATATTGGATGCACAAGATTGGTTAAAAACCCTAATTGGATTAGAATAAGCCTAGGGAGGACGAAAATGACCTAAATGTGCAACCAATGACACAAAATCACATATTGGATGCACAAGATTGGTTAAAAACCCTAATTGGATTAGAATAAGCCTAGGGAGGACGAAAATGACCTAAATGTTCAACCAATGACACAAATTGACACAAAATCGCATATGGCATGCACAACATTGGATTAAAATACTAATTGGATTAGAATAAGCCTGGGGAGGACGAAAATGACCTAAATGATCAACCAATGACACAAAATCACATATTGGATGCACAAGATTGGTTAAAAACCCTAATTGGATTAGAATAAGACTAGGGAGGACGAAAATTACCTAAATGTGGAAACAATGACACAAAATCACATATTGGATGCACAAGATTGGTTAAAAACCCTAATTGGATTAGAATAAGTCTAGGGAGGACCAAAATGACCAAAATGTTCAACCAATGACACAAAGTCACATATTGGATGCACTAGATTGGTTAAAAACCCTAATTGGATTAGAATAAGTCTATCGAGGACGAAAATGAACTTATTGGATTACCAATGACAGAAAATCACTTATTATATGCACAAGATTGGTTAAAGACCCTAATTGGATTAGAATAAGCCTAGGGAGGACGAAAATGACCTAAATGTGCAACCAATGACACAAAATCACATATTGGATGCACAAGATTGGTTAAAAACCCTAATTGGATTAGAATAAGCCTAGGGAGGACGAAAATGACCTAAATGTTCAACCAATGACACAACATGACACAAAATCACATATTGGATCCACAAGATTGGTTAAAAACCCTAATTGGATTAGAATAAGCCTAGCGAGGACGAAAATGACCTAATTGGATTACCAATGACACAAAATTACTTATCATATGCACAAGATTGGTTAAAAACCCTAATTGGATTACAATAAGCCTAGGGAGGACAAAAATGACCTAAATGTTGAACCAATGACACAAAGTCACATATTGGATGCACAAGATTGGTTAAAAACCCTAATTGGATTAGAATAAGCGTAGGGAGGACGAAAATGACCTAAATGTGCAACCAATGACACAAAATCACATATTGGATGCACAAGATTGGTTAAAAACCCTAATTGGATTAGAATAAGCCTAGGGAGGACGAAAATGTCCTAAATGTTCAACCAATGACACAAAATGACACAAAATCACATATTGGATGCACAAGATTGGTTAAAAACCCTAATTGGATTAGAATAAGCCTAGGGAGGACGAAAATGACCTAAATGTTCAACCAATGACACAAAATCACATATTGGATGCACAAGATTGGTTACAAACTCTAATTGGATTAGAATAAGCCTAGGGAGGACGAAAATGACCTAAATGTTCAACCAATGACACAAAATCACAAATTGGATGCACAAGTATGGTTAAAAACCCTAATTGGATTAGAATAAGCCTAGGAAGGACGAAAATGACCTAAATGTTCAACCAATGACACAAAATGACACAAAATCACATATTGGATGCACAAGATTGGTTAAAAACCCTAATTGGATTAGAATAAGCCGAGGGAGCACGAAAATGACCTAAATGTTCAACCAATGACACAAAATCACATATTGGATGCACAAGATTGGTTAAAAACCCTAATTGGATTAGAATAAGCCTAGGGAGGACGAAAATGACCTAAATGTTCAACCAATGACACAAAATCACATATTGGATGCACAAGATTGGTTAAAAACCCTAATTGAATTAGAATAAGTTTAGCGAGGACGAAAATGACCTAATCGGATTACAAATGACACAAAATCACTTATTATATGCACAAGATTGGTTAGAAACCCTAATTGGATTAGAATAAGCCTAGGGAGGACGAAAATGACCTAAATGTGCAACCAATGACACAAAATCACATATTGGATGCACAAGATTGGTTAAAAACCCTAATTGGATTAGAATAAGCCTAGGGAGGACGAAAATGACCTAAATGTTCAACCAATGACACAATATGACACAAAATCACATATTGGATGCACAAGATTGGTTAAAAACCCTAATTGGATTAGAAAAAGGCTAGGGAGGACGAAAATGACCTAAATGTTCAACCAATGACACAAAATGACACAAAATCACATATTGGATGCACAAGATTGGTTAAAAACCCTAATTGGATTAGAATAAGCCTAGGGAGGACGAAAATGACCTAAATGTTCAACCAATGCCACAAAATCACATATTGGATGCACAAGATTGGTTAAAAACCCTAATTGGATTAGAATAAGCCTAGGGAGGACGAAAATGACCTAAATGTTCAACCAATGACACAAAATCACATATTGGATGCACAAGATTGGTTAAAAACCCTAACTGGATTAGAATCAGCCTAGGGAGGACGAAAATGACCTAAATGTTCAACCAATGACACAAAATGACACAAAATCACATATTGGATGCACAAGATTGGTTAAAAACCCTAATTGGATTAGAATAAGCCTAGGGAGGACGAAAATGACCTAAATGTTCAACCAATGACACAAAATCACATATTGGATGCACAAGATTGTTTAAGAACCCAAATTGGATTAGAATAAGCCTAGGGAGGACAAAAATGACCTAAATGTTCAACCAATGACACAAAATGACACGAAATCACATATTGGATGCACAAGATTGGTTAAAAGTCCTAATTGGATTAGAATAAGCCTAGGGAGGACGAAAATGACCTAAATGTTCAACCAATGACACAAAATCACATATTGGATGCACAAGATTGAATAAAAACCCTAATCGGATTAGAATAAGCCTAGGGAAGACGAAAACGACCTAAATGTTCAACTGATGACACAAAATGACACAAAATCACATATTGGATGCACAAGATTGGTTAAAAACCCTAATTGATTAGAATAAGCCTAGGGAGGACGAAAATGACCTAAATGTTCAACCAATGACACAAAATGACACAAAATCACATATTGGATGCACAAGATTGGTTAAAAACCCTAATTGGATTAGAATAAGCCTAGGGAGGACGAAAATGACCTAAATGTTCAACCAATGACACAAAATGACACAAAATCACATATTGGATGCACAAGATTGGTTAAAAACCCTAATTGGATTAGAATAAGCCTGGGGAGGACGAAAATGACCTAAATGTTCAACCAATGACACAAAATGACACAAAATCACATATTGGATGCACAAGATTGGTTAAAAACCCAAATTGGATTATAATTAGCCTAGGGAGGACGAAAATGACCTAAATGTTCAACCAATGACACAAAATGACACAAAATCACATATTGGATGCCCAAGATTGGTTAAAAATCCTAATTGGATTAGAATAAGCATAGGGAGGACGAAAATGACCTAAATGTTCAACCAATGACACAAAAGGACACAAACTCACATATTGGATGCACAAGATTGGTTAAAAACCTTAATTGAATTAGAATATCCCTAGGGAGGACGAAAATGACCTAAATGTTCAACCAATGACACAAAATGACACAAAATCACATATTGGATGCACAAGATTGGTTAAAAACCCTAATTGGATTAGAATAAGCCTAGGGAGGACGAAAATGACCTAAATGTTCAACCAATGACACAAAATCACATATTGGATGCACAAGATTGGTTAAAAACCCTAATTGGATTAGAATAAGCCTAGAGAGGACGAAAATGACCTAAAGGGATTACCAATAACAAAAATCACATATTGTATGCACAAGATTGGTTAAAAACCCTAATTGGATTAGAATAAGCCTAGGGAGGACAAAAATGACCTAAATGCTCAACCTATGACAAAAAATGAAACAAAATCACATATTGGATGCACAAGATTGGTTAAAAACCCTAATTGGATTAGAATAAGCCTAGGGAGGACGAAAATGACCTAATTGGATTACCAATGACACAAAATCACTTATTATATGCACAAGATTGGTTAAAAACCCTAATTGGATTAGAATAAGCCTAGGGAGGACAAAAATGACCTAAATGTGCAACCAATGACACAAACTCACATATTGGATGCACAAGATTGGTTAAAAACCCTAATTGGATTAGAATAAGCCTAGGGAGGACGAAAATGACCTAAATGTGCAACCAATGACACAAAATCACATATTGGATGCACAAGATTGGTTAAAAACCCTAATTGGATTAGAATAAGCCTAGCGAGGACTAAAATGACCTAATTGGATTACCAATGACATAAAATCACTTATTATATGCACAAGATTGGTTAAAAACCCTAATTGGATTAGAATAAGCCTAGGGAGGACAAAAATGACCTAAATGTGCAACCAATGACACAAAATCACATATTGGATGCACAAGATTGGTTAAAAACCCTAATTGTATTAGAATAAGCCTAGGGAGGACGAAAATGACCTAAATGTTCAACCAATGACACAAAATCACATATTGGATGCATAAGATTGGTTAAAAACCCTAAATCAATTAGAATAAGCCTCGGGAGGACGAAAATGACAAAAATGTTCAACCAATGACACAAAATGACACAAAATCACATATTGGATGCACAAGATTGGTTAAAAACCCTAATTGGATTAGAATAAGCCTAGTGAGGACGAAAATGACCTAATTGAATTACCAATGACACAAAATCACTTATCATATGCACAAGATTGGTTAAAAACCCTAATTGGATTAGAATAAGCCTAGGGAGGACGAAAATGACCTAATTGTTCAAACAATGATACAAAATGGCACAAAATCATATATTGGATGCACAAGATTGGTTAAAAACCCTAATTGGATTAGAATAAGCCTAGGGAGGACGAAAATGACCTAATGTGCAACGAATGACACAAAATGACACAAAATCACATATTTGATGCACAAGATTGGTTAAAAAACCTAATTGGATTAGAATAAGCCTAGGGAGGACGAAAATGACCTAAATGTTCAACCAATCACACAAAATGACACAAAATCACATATTGGATGCACAAGATTGGGGAAAAACCCTAATTGGATTAGAATAAGCCTAGGGAGGACGAAAATGACCTAAATGTTCAACCAATGACACAAAATGACACAAAGTAACATATTGGATGCACAAGATTGGTTAAAAACCCTAATTGGATTAGAATAATCCTAACGAGGACGAAAATGACCTAATTGGATTACCAATAACACAAAATCACTTATTATATGCACAAGATTGGTTAAAAACCCTAATTGGATTAGAATAAGCCTAGGGAGGACGAAAATGACCTAAATGTTCAACCAATGACACAAAATCACATATTGGATGCACAAGATTGGTTAAAAACCCAAATTGGATTAGAATACGCCTAGGGAGGACGAAAATGACCTAAATGTTCAACCAATGACACAAAATGACACAAAATCACATATTGGATGCACAAGATTGGTTAAAAACCCTAATTGGATTAGAATAAGCCTAGGGAGGACGAAAATGACCTAAATGTTCAACCAATGACCCAAAATGACACAAAATCACACATTGGATGCACTAGATTGGTTAAGAACCTTAATTGGATAAGAATAAGCCAAGGGAGGACGAAAATGACCTAAATGTTCAACCAATGACACAAAATGACACAAAATCACATATTGGATGCACAAGATTGGTTAAAAACCCTAATTGGATTAGAATAAGCCTAGGGAGGACGAAAATGACCTAAATGTTCAACCAATGACACAAAATCACATATTGGATGCACAAGATTGGTTAAAACCCCTAATTGGATTAGAATAAGCCTAGGGACGACGAAAATGACCTAAATGTTCACCCAATGACACAAAATCACACAAAATCACATATTGGATGCACAAGATTGGTTAAAAACCCTAATTGGATTAGAATAAGCCTAGGGAGGACGAAAATGACCTAAATGTTCAACCAATGACACAAAATCACATATTGGATACACAAAATTGGTTAAAAACCCTAAATAAATTAGAATAAGCCTAGGGAGGACGAAAATGACCCAAATGTTCAACCAATGACACAAAATGACATATTGTATGCACAAGACTGGTTAAAAACCCTAATTGTATTAGAATAAGCCTAGGGAGGACGAAAATGACCTAAATGTTCAACCAATGACACAAAATCACATATTGGATGCACAAGATTGGTTAAAAACCCTAATTGGATTAGAATAAGCCTAGGGAGGACGAAAATGACCTAAATGTTCAACCAATGACACAAAATCACATATTGGATGCACAAGATTGGTTAAAAACCCTAATTGGATTAGAATAAGCCGAGGGAGGACCAAAATGAACTAAATGTTCAACCAATGACACAAAATCACATATTGGATGCACAAGATTGGTTAAAAACCCTAATTGGATTAGAATAAACCTAGGGAGGACGAAAATGACCTAAATGTTCAACCAATGACACAAAATCACATATTGGATGCACAAGATTGGTTAAAAACCCTAATTGGATTAGAATAAGCCTAGGGAGGACGAAAATGACCTAAATGATTAACCAATGACACAAAATCACATATTGGATGCACAAGATTGGTTAAAAACCCTAATTGGATTAGAATAAGCCTAGGGAGGACGAAAATGACCTAAATGTTCAACCAATGACACAAAATCACATATTGGATGCACAAGATTGGTTAAAAACCCTAATTGGATTAGAATAAGCCTAGGGAGGACAAAAATGACCTAAATCTGCAACCAATGACACAAAATCACATATTGGATGCACAAGATTGGTTAAAAACCCTAATTGGATTAGAATAAGCCTAGGGAGGACGAAAATGACCTAAATGTGCAACCAATGACACAAAATCACATATTGGATGCACAAGATTGGTTAAAAACCCTAATTGGATTAGAATAAGCCTAGCGAGGACTAAAATGACCTAATTGGATTACCAATGACATAAAATCACTTATTATATGCACAAGATTGGTTAAAAACCCTAATTGGATTAGAATAAGCCTAGGGAGGACAAAAATGACCTAAATGTGCAACCAATGACACAAAATCACATATTGGATGCACAAGATTGGTTAAAAACCCTAATTAGATTAGAATAAGCCTAGGGAGGACAAAAATGACCTAAATGTGCAACCAATGACACAAACTCACATATTGGATGCACAAGATTGGTTAAAAACCCTAATTGGATTAGAATAAGCCTAGGGAGGACGAAAATGACCTAAATGTGCAACCAATGACACAAAATCACATATTGGATGCACAAGATTGGTTAAAAACCCTAATAGGATTAGAATAAGTCTGGGGAGGACGAAAATGACCTAAATGTGCAACCAATGACAAAAAATTACATATTGGATGCACAAGATTGGTTAAAAACCCTAATTGGATTAGAATAAGCCTAGGGAGGACGAAAATGACCTAAATGTGCAACCAATGACACAAAATCACATATTGGATGCACAAGATTGGTTAAAAACCCTAATTAGATTAGAATAAACCTAGGGAGGACGAAAATGACCTAAATGTGCAACCAATGACACAAAATCACATATTGGATGCACAAGATTGGTTAAAAACCCTAATTGGATTAGAATAAGCCTAGGGAGGACGAAAATGACCTAAATGTGCAACCAATGACACAAAATCACATATTGGATGCAGAAGATTGGTTAAAAACCCTAATTGGATTAGAATAAGCCTAGGGAGGACCAAAATGACCTAAATGTTCAACCAATAACACAAAGTCACATATTGGATGCACAAGATTGGTTAAAAACCCTAATTGGATTAGAATAAGCCTAGGGAGGACGAAAATGACCTAAATGTGCAACCAATGACACAAAATCACATATTGGATGCACAAGATTGGTTAAAAACCCTAATTGGATTAGAATAAGCCTAGGGAGGACGAAAATGACCTAAATGTGGAACCAATGACACAAAATCACATATTGGATGCAAAAGATTGGTTAAAAACCCTAATTGGATTAGAATAAGCCTAGGGAGGACGAAAATGACCTAAATGTTCAACCAATGACACAAAATGACACAAAATCACATATTGGATGCATAAGATTGGTTAAAAACCCTAATTGGATTAGAATAAGCCTAACGAGGACGAAAATGACATAATTGGATTACCAATGACACAAAATCAGTTATTATATGCACAAGACTGGTTAAAAACCCTAATTGGATTAGAATAAGCCTAGGGAGGACAAAAATGACCTAAATGTGCAACCGATGACACAAAATCACATATTGGATGCACAAGATTGGTTAAAAACCCTAATTGGATTAGAATAAGCCTAGGGAGGACGAAAATGACCTAAATGTGCAACCAATGACACAAAATCACATATTGGATGCACAAGATTGGTTAAAAACCCTAATTGGATTAGAATAAGCCTAGGGAGGACGAAAATGACCTAAATGTTCAACCAATGACACAAATTGACACAAAATCGCATATGGGATGCACAACATTGGATTAAAATTCTAATTGGATTAGAATAAGCCTAGGGAGGACAAAAATGACCTAAATGTTCAACCAATGACACAAAATCACATATTGGATGCACAAGATTGGTTAAAAACCCTAATTGGATTAGAATAAGCCTAGGGAGGACGAAAATGACCTAAATGTGGAACCAATGACACAAAATCACATATTGGATGCACAAGATTGGTTAAAAACCCTAATTGAATTAGAATAAGTTTAGCGAGGACGAAAATGACCTAATCGGATTACAAATGACACAAAATCACTTATTATATGCACAAGATTGGTTAGAAACCCTAATTGGATTAGAATAAGCCTAGGGAGGACGAAAATGACCTAAATGTGCAACCAATGATACAAAATCACATATTGGATGCACAAGATTGGTTAAAAACCCTAATTGGATTAGAATAAGCCTAGGGAGGACGAAAATGACCTAAATGTTCAACCAATGACACAAATTGACACAAAATCGCATATGGCATGCACAACATTGGATTAAAATACTAATTGGATTAGAATAAGCCTGGGGAGGACGAAAATGACCTAAATGTTCAACCAATGACACAAAATCACATATTGGATGCACAAGATTGGTTAAAAACCCTAATTGGATTAGAATAAGACTAGGGAGGACGAAAATGACCTAAATGTGGAAACAATGACACAAAATCACATATTGGATGCAAAAGATTGGTTAAAAACCCTAATTGGATTAAAATAAGTCTAGGGAGGACCAAAATGACCTAAATGTTGAACCAATGACACAAAGTCACATATTGGATGCACAAGATTGGTTAAAAACCCTAATTGGATTAGAATAAGCGTAGGGAGGACGAAAATGACCTAAATGTGCAACCAATGACACAAAATCACATATTGGATGCACAAGATTGGTTAAAAACCCTAATTGGATTAGAATAAGCCTAGGGAGGACGAAAATGTCCTAAATGTTCAACCAATGACACAAAATGACACAAAATCACATATTGGATGCACAAGATTGGTTAAAAACCCTAATTGGATTAGAATAAGCCTAGGGAGGACGAAAATGACCTAAATGTTCAACCAATGACACAAAAGGACACAGAATCACATATTGGATGCACAAGATTGGTTAAAAACCCTAATTGGATTAGAATAAGTATAAGGAGGACGAAAATGACCTAAATGTTTAACCAATGACACAAAATCACATATTGGATGCACAAGATTGGTTAAAAACCCTAATTGGATTAAAAAGAGCCTAGGGAGGACCAAAATGACCTAAATGTTCAACCAATGATACAAAATCACATATTGGATGCACAAGATTGGTTAAAAACCCTAATTGCTTTAGAATAAGCCTAGGGAGGACGAAAATGACCTAAATGTTCAACCAATGACACAAAATCACATATTGGATGCACAAGATTGGTTAAAAACCCTGATAGGATTAAAAAGTGCCTAGGGAGGACGAAAATGACCTAAATGTTCAACCAATGACACAAAATCACACATTGGATGCACAAGATTGGTTAAGAACCTTAATTGTATTAGAATAAGCCAAGGGAGGACGAAAATGACCTAAATGTTCAACCAATGACACAAAATGACACAAAATCACATATTGGATGCACAAGATTGGCTAAAAACCCTAATTGGATTAGAATAAGCATAGCGAGGATGAAATAGACCTAAATGTTAAACCAATGATACAAAATCACATATTGGATGCACAAGATTGGTTAAAAACCCTAATTGGATTAGAATAAGCCTAGGGAGGACGAAAATGACCTAAATGTTCAACCAATGACACAAAATCACATATTGGATGCACAAGATTGGTTAAAAACCCTAATTGAATTAGAATAAGTTTAGCGAGGACGAAAATGACCTAATCGGATTACAAATGACACAAAATCACTTATTATATGCACAAGATTGGTTAGAAACCCTAATTGGATTAGAATAAGCCTAGGGAGGACGAAAATGACCTAAATGTGCAACCAATGACACAAAATCACATATTGGATGCACAAGATTGGTTAAAAACCCTAATTGGATTAGAATAAGCTTAGGGAGGACGAAAATGACCTAAATGTTCAACCAATGACACAAAATCACATATTGGATGCACAAGATTGGTTAAAAACCCTAATTGGATTAGAATAAGCCTAGGTAGAACGAAAATGACCTAAATGTTCAACCAATGACACAAAATCACATATTGGATGCACAAGATTGATTAAAAACCCTAATTGGATTAGAATAAGCCTAGGGAGGACGAAAATGACCTAAATGTTCAACCAATGACACAAAATCACATATTGGATGCACAAGATTGGTTAAAAACCCTAATTGGATTAGAATAAGCCTAGGAAGGTCGAAAATGACCTAAATGTTCAACCAATGACACAAAATGACACAAAATCACATATTGGATGCACAAGATTGGTTAAAAACCCTAATTGGATTAGAATAAGCCTAGGGAGGACGAAAATGACCTAAATGTTCAACCAATGACACAAAATCACATATTGGATGCACAAGATTGGTTAAAAGCCCTAATTGGATTAGAATAAGCATAAGGGGGACGAAAATGACCTAAATGTTCAACCAATGACACAAAATGACACAAAATCACATATTGGATGCACAAGATTGGTTAAAAACCCTAATTGGATTAGAATAAGCCTAGGGAGGACGAAAATGACCTAAATGTGCAACCAATGACTCAAAATCACATATTGGATGCACAAGATTGGTTAAAAACCCTAATTGGATTAGAATAAGCCTAGGGAGGACGAAAATGACCTAAATGTGCAACCAATGACACAAAATCACATATTGGATGCACAAGATTGGTTAAAAACCCTAATTGGATTAGAATAAGCCTAGGGAGGACGAAAATGACCTAAATGTTCAACGAATGACACAAATTGACACAAAATCACATATGGGATGCACAAGATTGGTTAAAAACCCTAATTGGATTAGAATAAGCCTAGGGAGGACGAAAATGACCTAAATGTGCAACCAATGACACAAAATCACATATTGGATGCACAAGATTGGTTAAAAACCCTAATTGGATTAGAAGAAGCCTAGGGAGGACGAAAGTGACCTAAATGTTCAACCAATGACACAAAATGACAATAAATCTCATATTGGATGCACAAGATTGATTAAAACCCTAATTGGATTAGAATAAGCCTAGCGAGGACGAAAATGACCTAATTGGATTACCAATGACACAAAATCACTTATTATATGCACAAGATTGGTTAAAAACCCTAATTGGATTAGAATAAGCCTAGGGAGGACGAAAATGACCTAAATGTGCAACCAATGACACAAAATCACATATTAGATGCACAAGATTGGTTAAAAACCCTAATTGGATTAGAATAAGCCTAGGGAGGACGAAAATGACCTAAATGTGCAACCAATGACACAAAATCACATATTGGATGCACAAGATTGGTTAAAAACCCTAATTAGATTAGAATAAACCTAGGGAGGACGAAAATGACCTAAATGTGCAACCAATGACACAAAATCACATATTGGATGCACAAGATTGGTTAAAAACCCTAATTGGATTAGAATAAGCCTAGGGAGGACGAAAATGACCTAAATGTGCAACCAATGACACAAAATCACATATTAGATGCACAAGATTGGATAAAAATCCTAATTGGATTAGAATAAGCCTAGGTAGGACGAAAATGACCTAAATGTTCAACCAATGACATAAAATCACATATTGAAAGCACAAGATTGGTTAAAAACCCTAATTGGATTACAATAAGCCAAGGGAGGACGAAAATGACCTAAATGTGCAACCAATGACACAAAATCACATATTGGATGCACAAGATTGGTTAAAAACCCTAATTGGATTAGAATAAGCCTAGGGAGGACGAAAATGACCTAAATGTTCAACCAATGACACAAATTGACACAAAATCGCATATGGCATGCACAACATTGGATTAAAATACTAATTGGATTAGAATAAGCCTGGGGAGGACGAAAATGACCTAAATGTTCAACCAATGACACAAAATCACATATTGGATGCACAAGATTGGTTAAAAACCCTAATTTGATTACAATAAGACTAGAAAGGACGAAAATGACCTAAATGTGGAAACAATGACACAAAATCACATATTGGATGCACAAGATTGGTTAAAAACCCTAATTGGATTAGAATAAGTCTAGGGAGGACCAAAATGACCTAAATGTTCAACCAATGACACAAAGTCACATATTGGATGCACAAGATTGGTTAAAAACCCTAATTGGATTAGAATATGTCTATCGAGGACGAAAATGAACTTATTGGATTACCAATGACAGAAAATCACTTATTATATGCACAAGATTGGTTAAAGACCCTAATTGGATTAGAATAAGCCTAGGGAGGACGAAAATGACCTAAATGTGCAACCAATGACACAAAATCACATATTGGAAGCACAAGATTGGTTAAAAACCCTAATTAGATTAGAATAAGCCTAGGGAGGACGAAAATGACCTAAATGTTCAACCAATGACACAAAATGACACAAAATCACATATTGGATGCACAAGATAGGCTAAAAACCCTAATTGGATTAGAATAAGCCTAGGGAGGACGAAAATGACCTACATGTGCAACCAATGACACAAAATCACATATTGGATGCACAAGATTGGTTAAAAACCCTAATTGGATTAGAATAAGCCTAGCGAGGACTAAAATGACCTAATTGGATTACCAATGACATAAAATCACTTATTATATGCACAAGATTGGTTAAAAACCCTAATTGGATTAGAATAAGCCTAGGGAGGACAAAAATGACCTAAATGTGCAACCAATGACACAAAATCACATATTGGATGCACAAGATTGGTTAAAAACCCTAATTGTATTAGAATAAGCCTAGGGAGGACGAAAATGACCTAAATGTTCAACCAATGACACAAAATCACATATTGGATGCATAAGATTGGTTAAAAACCCTAAATGAATTAGAATAAGCCTCGGGAGGACGAAAATGACCAAAATGTTCAACCAATGACACAAAATGACACAAAATCACATATTGGATGCACAAGATTGGTTAAAAACCCTAATTGGATTAGAATAAGCCTAGTGAGGACGAAAATTACAATCACATATTATATGCACAAGATTGGTTAAAAACCCTAATTGGATTAGAATAAGCCTAGGGAGGACGAAAATGACCTAATTGTTCAACCAATGATACAAAATGGCACAAAATCATATATTGGATGCACAAGATTGGTTAAAAACCCTAATTGGATTAGAATAAGCCTAGGGAGGACGAAAATGACCTAATGTGCAACCAATGACACAAAATCACATATTGGATGCACAAGATTGGGGAAAAACCCTAATTGGATTAGAATAAGCCTAGGGAGGACGAAAATGACCTAAATGTTCAACCAATGACACAAAATGACACAAAATAACATATTGGATGCACAAGATTGGTTAAAAACCCTAATTGGATTAGAATAATCCTAACGAGGACGAAAATGACCTAATTGGATTACCAATAACACAAAATCACTTATTATATGCACAAGATTGGTTAAAAACCCTAATTGGATTAGAATAAGCCTAGGGAGGACGAAAATGTCCTAAATGTGCAACCAATGACACAAAATCCCATATTAGATGCACAAGATTGGTTAAAAACCCTAATTGGATTAGAATAAGCCTAGGGAGGACGAAAATGACCTAAATGTTCAACCAATTACACAAATTGACACAAAATCGCATATGGGATGCACAACATTGGATTAAAATCCTAATTGGATTAGAATAAGACTGGGGAGGACGAAAATGACCTAAATGTTCAACCAATGACACAAAATCACATATTGGATGCACAAGATTGGTT
>JBBPBQ010000006.1:8220040-8237042 GCA_037974755.1 Cicer yamashitae | reverse complement strand
GATTAGAATAAGCCTAGGGAGGACGAAAATGACCTAATGTGCAACCAATGACACAAAATCACATATTGGATGCACAAGATTGGGGAAAAACCCTAATTGGATTAGAATAAGCCTAGGGAGGACGAAAATGACCTAAATGTTCAACCAATGACACAAAATGACACAAAATAACATATTGGATGCACAAGATTGGTTAAAAACCCTAATTGGATTAGAATAAGCCTAGGGAGGACGAAAATGACCTAAATGTTCAACCAATTACACAAATTGACACAAAATCGCATATGGGATGCACAACATTGGATTAAAATCCTAATTGGATTAGAATAAGACTGGGGAGGACGAAAATGACCTAAATGTTCAACCAATGACACAAAATCACATATTGGATGCACAAGATTGGTTTAAAAGCCTAATTGGATTACAATAAGCCTAGGGAGGACGAAAATGACCTAAATGTGCAACCAATGACACAAAATCACATATTGGATGCACAAGATTGGTTAAAAACCCTAATTAGATTAGAATAAGCCTAGGGAGGACGAAAATGACCTAAATGTGCAACCAATGACACAAAATCACATATTGGATGCACAAGATTGGTTAAAAACCCTAATTGGATTAGAATAAGCCTGGGGAGGACGAAAATGACCTAAATGTTCAACCAATGACACAAATTGACACAAAATCACATATGGGATGCACAACATTGGATTAAAATCCTAATTGGATTAGAATAAGCCTGGGGAGGACGAAAATGACCTAAATGTTCAACCAATGACACAAAATCACATATTCGATGCACAAGATTGGGGAAAACCCCTAATTGGATTAGAATAAGCCTAGGGAGGACGAAAATGACCTAAATGTTCAACCAATGACACAAAATGACACAAAATAACATATTCGAAGCACAAGATTGGTTAAAAACCCTAATTGGATTAGAATAATCCAAACGAGGACGAAAATGACGTAATTGGATTACCAATAACACAAAATCACTTATTATATGCACAAGATTGGTTAAAAACCCTAATTGGATTAGAATAAGCCTAGGGAGGACGAAAATGACCTAAATGTGCAACCAATGACACAAAATCACATATTAGATGCACAAGATTGGTTAAAAACCCTAATTGGATTAGAATAAGCCTAGGGAGGACGAAAATGACCTAAATGTTCAACCAATTACACAAATTGACACAAAATCGCATATGGGATGCACAACATTGGATTAAAATCATAATTGGATTAGAATAAGCCTGGGGAGGACGAAAATAACCTAAATGTTCAACCAATGACACAAAATCACATATTGGATGCACAAGATTGGTTAAAAACCCTAATTGGATTAGAATAAGCCTATGGAGGACGAAAATGACCTAAATGTTCAACCAATGACACAAATTGACACAAAATCGCATATGGCATGCACAACATTGGATTAAAATACTAATTGGATTAGAATAAGCCTGGGGAGGACGAAAATGACCAAAATGTTCAACCAATGACACAAAATCACATATTGGATGCACAAGATTGGTTAAAAACCCTAATTGGATTAGAATAAGACTAGGGAGGACGAAAATGACCTAAATGTTCAACCAATGACCAAAATCATATATTGGATGCACAAGATTGGTTAAAAACCCTAATTGGATTAGAATAAGCCTAGGGAGGACGAAAATGACCTAAATGTTCGACCAATGACACAAATTGACACAAAATCACATATGGGATGCACAAGATTGGGTAAAAACCCTAATTGGATTAGAATAAGCCTAGGGAGGACAAGAATGACCTAAATGTGCAACCAATGACACAAAATCACATATTGGATGCATAAGATTGGTTAAAAACCCTAATTGGATTAGAATAAGCCTAGCGAGGACTAAAATGACCTAATTGGATTACCAATGACATAAAATCACTTATTATATGCACAAGATTGGTTAAAAACCCTAATTGGATTAGAATAAGCCTAGGGAGGACAAAAATGACCTAAATGTGCAACCAATGACACAAAATCACATATTGGATGCACAAGATTGGTTAAAAACCCTAATTGTATTAGAATAAGCCTAGGGAGGACGAAAATGACCTAAATGTTCAACCAATGACACAAAATCACATATTGGATGCATAAGATTGGTTAAAAACCCTAAATGAATTAGAATAAGCCTCGGGAGGACGAAAATGACCAAAATGTTCAACCAATGACACAAAATGACACAAAATCACATATTGGATGCACAAGATTGGTTAAAAACCCTAATTGGATTAGAATAAGCCTAGTGAGGACGAAAATTACAATCACATATTATATGCACAAGATTGGTTAAAAACCCTAATTGGATTAGAATAAGCCTAGGGAGGACGAAAATGACCTAATTGTTCAACCAATGATACAAAATGGCACAAAATCATATATTGGATGCACAAGATTGGTTAAAAACCCTAATTGGATTAGAATAAGCCTAGGGAGGACGAAAATGACCTAATGTGCAACCAATGACACAAAATCACATATTGGATGCACAAGATTGGGGAAAAACCCTAATTGGATTAGAATAAGCCTAGGGAGGACGAAAATGACCTAAATGTTCAACCAATGACACAAAATGACACAAAATAACATATTGGATGCACAAGATTGGTTAAAAACCCTAATTGGATTAGAATAATCCTAACGAGGACGAAAATGACCTAATTGGATTACCAATAACACAAAATCACTTATTATATGCACAAGATTGGTTAAAAACCCTAATTGGATTAGAATAAGCCTAGGGAGGACGAAAATGACCTAAATGTTCAACCAATGACACAAAATCACATATTGGATGCACAAGATTGGTTAAAAACCCAAATTGGATTAGAATACGCCTAGGGAGGACGAAAATGACCTAAATGTTCAACCAATGACACAAAATGACACAAAATCACATATTGGATGCACAAGATTGGTTAAAAACCCTAATTGGATTAGAATAAGCCTAGGGAGGACGAAAATGACCTAAATGTTCAACCAATGACACAAAATCACATATTGGATGCACAAGATTGGTTAAAAACCGTAATTGTATTAGGATAAGCCTAGGGAGGACGAAAATGACCTAAATGTTCAACCAATGACAAAAAATGACACAAAATCACATATTGGATGCACAAGATTGGTTAAAAACCCTAATTGGATTAGAATAAGCCTAGGGAGGACGAAAATGACCTAAATGTTCAACCAATGACACAAAATCACATATTGGATGCACAATATTGGTTAAAAACCATAATTGGATTAGAATAAGCCTAGGGAGGACGAAAATGACCTAAATGTGCAACCAATGACACAAAATCACATATTGGATGCACAAGATTGGTTAAAAACCCTAATTGGATTAGAATAAGCCTAGGGAGGACGAAAATGACCTAAATGTTCAACCAATGACCCAAAATGACACAAAATCACATATTGGATGCATAAGATTGGTTAAAAACCCGAATTGGATTAGAATAAGCCTAGAGAGGACGAAAATGAGCTAAATGTGCAACCAATGACACAAAATCACATATTGGATGCACAAGATTGGTTAAAAACCCTAATTGGATTAGAATAAGCCTAGGGAGGACGAAAATGACCTAAATGTGCAACCAATGACACAAAATCACATATTGGATGCACAAGATTGGTTAAAAACCCTAATTGGATTAGAATAAGCCTAGCGAGGACGAAAATCACCTAATTGGATTACCGATGACAGAAAATCACTTATTATAAGCACAAAATTGGTTAAAAACCCTAATTGGATTAGAATAAGCCTAGGGAGGACGAAAATGACCTAAATGTGCAACCAATGACACAAAATCACATATTGGATGCACAAGATTGGTTAAAAACCCTAATTGGATTAGAATAAGCCTAGGAAGGACGAAAATGACCTAAATGTTCAACCAATGACACAAAATCACTTATTGGATGCACAAGATTGGTTAAAAACCCTAATTGGATTAGAATAAGCCTAGGGAGGACGAAAATGACCTAAATGTTCAACCAATGACACAAAACCACATATTGGATGTACAAGATTGGTTAAAAACCCTAGTTGGATTAGAATAAGCCTAGGGAGGATGAAAATGACCTAAATGTTCAACCAATGACACAAAATCACATATTGGATGCACAAGATTGGTTAAAAACCCTAATTGGATTAGAATAAGCCTAGGGAGGACGAAAATGACCTAAATGTTCAACCAATGACACAAAATCACATATTGGATGCACAAGATTGGTTAAAAACCCTAATTGGATTAGAATAAGCCTAAGGAGGACGAAAATGACCTAAATGTTCAACCAATGACACAAAATGACACAAAATACATATTGGATGCACAAGATTGGTTAAAAACCCTAATTGGAATAGAATAAGCCTAGGGAGGACGAAAATGGCCTCAATGTTCAACCAATGACACAAAATCACATATTGGATGCACAAGATTGGTTAAAAACGCTAATTGGATTAGAATAAGCCTAGGGATGATGAAAATGACCTAAATGTTCAACCAATGACACAAAATCACATATTAAATGCACAAGATTGGTTAAAAACCCTAATTGGATTAGAATAAGCCTAGGGAGGACGAAAATAACCTAAATGTTCAACTAATGATTCCAAATGACACAAAATCACATATTGGATGCACAAGATTGGTTAAAAACCCTAATTGGATTAGAATAAGCCTAAGGAGGACGAAAATGACCTAAATGTTCAACCAATGACACAAAATGACACAAAATACATATTGGATGCACAAGATTGGTTAAAAACCCTAATTGGAATAGAATAAGCCTAGGGAGGACGAAAATGGCCTCAATGTTCAACCAATGACACAAAATCACATATTGGATGCACAAGACTGGTTAAAAACCCTAATTGGATTAGAATAACCCTTGGGAGGTCGAAAATGACCTAAATGTTCAACCAATGACACAAAATGACACAAAATCACATATTGGATGCACAAGATTGGTTAAAAACCCTAATTGGATTAGAATAAGCCTATGGAGGATGAAAATGACCTAAATGTTCAACCAATGACACAAAATCACATATTGGATGCACAAGATTGGTTAAAAACCCTAATTGGATTAGAATAAGCCTAGGGAGGACGAAAATGACCTAAATATTCAATCGATGACACAAAATCACATATTGGATGCACAAGATTGGTTAAAAACCCTAATTGGATTAGAATAAGCCTAGGGAGGACGAAAATGACCTAAATGTTCAACCAATGACACAAAATCACATATTGGATGCACAAGATTGGTTAAAAACCCTAATTGGATTAGAATAAGCCTAGGGAGGACGAAAATGACCTAAATTTTCAACCAATGACACAAAAACACATATTGGATGCACAATATTGGTTAAAAACCCTAATTGAATTAGAATAAGCCTAGGGAGGACGAAAATGACCTAAATGTGCAACCAATGACACAAAATCACATATTGGATGCACAAGATTGGTTAAAAACCCTAATTGGATTAGAATAAGCCTAGGGAGGACGAAAATGACCTAAATGTTCAACCAATGACACAAATTGACACAAAATCGCATATGGCATGCACATCATTGGATTAAAATACTAATTGGATTAGAATAAGCCTGGGGAGGACGAAAATGACCTAAGTGTTCAACCAATGACACAAAATCACATTTTGGACGCACAAGATTGGTTAAAAACCCTAATTGGATTAGAATAAGACTAGGGAGGACGAAAATGACCTAAATGTGGAAACAATGACACAAAATCACATATTGGATGCAAAAGATTGGTTAAAAACCCTAATTGGATTAAAATAAGTCTAGGGAGGACCAAAATGACCTAAATGTTGAACCAATGACACAAAGTCACATATTGGATGCACAAGATTGGTTAAAAACCCTAATTGGATTAGAATAAGCGTAGGGAGGACGAAAATGACCTAAATGTGCAACCAATGACACAAAATCACATATTGGATGCACAAGATTGGTTAAAAACCCTAATTGGATTAGAATAAGCCTAGGGAGGACGAAAATGTCCTAAATGTTCAACCAATGACACAAAATGACACAAAATCAGATATTGGATGCACAAGGTAGGCTAAAAACCCTAATTGGATTAGAATAAGCCTAGGGAGGACGAAAATGACCTAAATGTGCAACCAATGACACAAAATCACATATTGGATGCACAAGATTGGTTAAAAACCCTAATTGGATTAGAATAAGCCTAGGGAGGACGAAAATGACCTAAATGTTCAACCAATGACACAAAATGACACAAAATCACATATTGGATCCACAAGATTGGTTAAAAACCCTAATTGGATTAGAATAAGCCTAGCGAGGACGAAAATGACCTAATTGGATTACCAATGACACAAAATTACTTATCATATGCACAAGATTGGTTAAAAACCCTAATTGGATTACAATAAGCCTAGGGAGGACAAAAATGACCTAAATGTTGAACCAATGACACAAAGTCACATATTGGATGCACAAGATTGGTTAAAAACCCTAATTGGATTAGAATAAGCGTAGGGAGGACGAAAATGACCTAAATGTGCAACCAATGACACAAAATCACATATTGGATGCACAAGATTGGTTAAAAACCCTAATTGGATTAGAATAAGCCTAGGGAGGACGAAAATGTCCTAAATGTTCAACCAATGACACAAAATGACACAAAATCACATATTGGATGCACAAGATTGGTTAAAAACCCTAATTGGATTAGAATAAGCCTAGGGAGGACGAAAATGACCTAAATGTTCAACCAATGACACAAAATGACACAAAATCACATATTGGATGCACAAGATTGGTTAAAAATCCTAATTAGATTAAAATAACCCTAGGGAGGACGAAAATGACCTAAATGTTCAACCAATGACACAAAATGACACAAAATCACATATTGGATGCACAGGATTCGTGAAAAACCCTAATTGGATTAGAATAAGCCTGGGGAGGACGAAAATGACCTAAATGTTCAACCAATGACACAAAATGACACAAAATCACATATTGGATGCACAAGATTGGTTAAAAACCCTAATTGGATTAGAATAAGCCTAGGGAGGACGAAAATGACCTAAATGTTCAACCAATGACACAAAATGACACAAAATCACATATTGGATGCACAAGATTGGTTAAAAACCTTAATTGGATTAGAATAAGCCTAGGGAGGACGAATATGACCTAAATGTTCAACCAATGACACAAAATGACACAAAATCACATATTGGATGCACAAGATTGGTTAAAAACCCTAATTGGATTAGAATAAGCCTAGGGAGGACGAAAATGACCTAAATGTTCAACCAATGACACAAAATGACACAAAATCACATATTGGTTGCACAAGATTGGTTAAAAACCCTAATTGGATTAGAATAAGCCTAGGTAGGACGAAAATGACCTAAATGTTGAACCAATGACCCAAAATCACATATTGGATGCACAAGATTGGTTAAAAACCCTAATTGGATTAGAATAAGCCTAGGGAGGACGAAAATGACCTAAATGTTCAACCAATGACACAAAATGACACAAAATCACATATTGGATGCACAAGATTGGTTAAAAACCCTAATTGGATTAGAATAAGCCTAGGGAGGACGAAAATGACCTAAATGTTCAACCAATGACCCAAAATGACACAAAATCACACATTGGATGCACTAGATTGGTTAAGAACCTTAATTGGATAAGAATAAGCCAAGGGAGGACGAAAATGACCTAAATGTTCAACCAATGACACAAAATGACACAAAATCACATATTGGATGCACAAGATTGGTTAAAAACCCTAATTGGATTAGAATAAGCCTAGGGAGGACGAAAATGACCTAAATGTTCAACCAATGACACTAAATGACACAAAATCACATATTGGATGCACAAGATTGGTTAAAAACCCTAATTGGATAAGAATAAGCCTAGGGAGGACGAAAATGACCTAAATGTTCAACCAATGACACAAAATGACACAAAATCACATATTGGATGCACAAGATTGGTTAAAAACCCTAATTGGATTAGAATAAGCCTAGGGAGGACGAAAATGACCTAAATGTTCAACCATTGACACAAAATGACACAAAATCACATATTGGATGCACAAGTTTGGTTAAAAACCCTAATTGGATTAGAATAAGCCTAGGGAGGACGAAAATGACCTAAATGTTCAACCAATGACACAAAATGACACAAAATAACATATTGGATGCACAAGATTGGTTAAAAACCCTAATTGGATTAGAATAATCCTAACGAGGACGAAAATGACCTAATTGGATTACCAATAACACAAAATCACTTATTATATGCACAAGATTGGTTAAAAACCCTAATTGGATTAGAATAAGCCTAGGGAGGACGAAAATGACCTAAATGTGCAACCAATGACACAAAATCACATATTAGATGCACAAGATTGGTTAAAAACCCTAATTGGATTAGAATAAGCCTAGGGAGGACGAAAATGACCTAAATGTGCAACCAATGACACAAAATCACATATTGGATGCACAAGATTGGTTAAAAACCCTAATTAGATTAGAATAAACCTAGGGAGGACGAAAATGACCTAAATGTGCAACCAATGACACAAAATCACATATTGGATGCACAAGATTGGTTAAAAACCCTAATTGGATTAGAATAAGCCTAGGGAGGACGAAAATGACCTAAATGTGCAACCAATGACACAAAATCACATATTGGATGCACAAGATTGGTTAAAAACTCTAATTGGATTAGAATAAGCCTAGGGAGGACGAAAATGACCTAAATGTGCAACCAATGACACAAAATCACATATTGGATGCACAAGATTGGTTAAAAACCCTAATTGGATTAGAATAAGCCTAGGGAGGACAAAAATGACCTAAATGTGCAACCAATGACACAAAATCACATATTGGATGCACAAGATTGGTTAAAAACCCTAATTAGATTAGAATAAGCATAGGGAGGACGAAAATGACCTAAATGTGCAACCAATGACACAAAATCACATATTGGATGCACAAGATTGGTTAAAAACCCTAATTGGATTAGAATAAGCCTGGGGAGGACGAAAATGACCTAAATGTTCAACCAATGACACAAAATCACATATTGGATGCACAAGATTGGTTTAAAACCCTAATTGGATTAGAATAAGTTTAGCGAGGACGAAAATGACCTAATCGGATTACAAATGACAGAAAATCACTTATTATATGCACAAGATTGGTTAAAAACCCTAATTGGATTAGAATAAGCCTAGGGAGGACAAAAATGACCTAAATGTGCAACCAATGACACAAAATCACATATTGGATGCACAAGATTGGTTAAAAACCCTAATTGTATTAGAATAAGCCTAGCGAGGACGAAAATGACCTAATTGGATTACCAATGACACAAAATGACACAAAATCACATATTGGATGCATAAGATTGGTTAAAAAACCTAATTGGATGAGGATAAGCCTATCGAGGACGAAAATGACCTAATTGGATTACCAATGACACAAAATCACTTATTATATGCACAAGATTGGTTAAAAACCCTAATTAGATTAGAATAAGCCTAGGGAGGACGAAAATGATCTAAATGTGCAACCAATGACACAAAATCACATATTGGATGCACAAGATTGGTTTAAAACCCTAATTGGATTAGAATAAGCCTAGGGAGGACGAAAATGACCTAAATGTGCAACCAATGACACAAAATCACATATTGGATGCACAAGATTGGTTAAAAACCCTAATTGGATTAGAATAAGCCTAGGGAGGACGAAAATGACCTAAATGTTCAACCAATGACAAAAAATGACACAAAATCACATATTGGATGCACAAGATTGGTTAAAATCCCTAATTGGATTAGAATAAGCCTAGGGAGGTCGAAAATGACCTAATTGGATTACCAATGACACAAAATCACTTATTATATGCACAAGATTGGTTAAAAACCCTAATTGGATTAGAATAAAACTAGGGAGGATGAAAATGACCTAAATGTGCAACCAATGACACAATCTCATATTGGATGCCCAAGATTGGTTAAAAACCCTAATTGGATTAGAACAAGCCTAGGGAGGATGAAAATGGCCTAAATATTCAACCAATGACACAAAATGACACAAAATCACATATTGGATGCACAAGATTGGTTAAAAAGCCTAATTGGATTAGAATAAGCCTAGGGAGGACGAAAATGACCTAAATGTGCAACCAATGACACAAAATCACATATTGGATGCACAAGATTGGTTAAAAACCCTAATTAGATTAGAATAAGCCTAGGGAGGACGAAAATGACCTAAATGTGCAACCAATGACACAAAATCACAGATTGGATGCACAAGATTGGTTAAAAACCCTAATTGGATTAGAATAAGCCTGGGGAGGACGAAAATGACCTAAATGTTCAACCAATGACACAAAATGACACAAAATCACATATTGGATGCACAAGATTGGTTAAAAACCCTAATTGGATTAGAATAAGCCCAGGGAGGACAAAAATGACCTAAATGTTCAACCAATTACACAAATTGACACAAAATCGCATATGGGATGCACAACATTGGATTAAAATCATAATTGGATTAGAATAAGCCTGGGGAGGACGAAAATAACCTAAATGTTCAACCAATGACACAAAATCACATATTGGATGCACAAGATTGGTTAAAAACCCTAATTGGATTAGAATAAGCCTATGGAGGACGAAAATGACCTAAATGTTCAACCAATGACACAAATTGACACAAAATCGCATATGGCATGCACAACATTGGATTAAAATACTAATTGGATTAGAATAAGCCTGGGGAGGACGAAAATGACCAAAATGTTCAACCAATGACACAAAATCACATATTGGATGCACAAGATTGGTTAAAAACCCTAATTGGATTAGAATAAGACTAGGGAGGACGAAAATGACCTAAATGTTCAACCAATGACCAAAATCATATATTGGATGCACAAGATTGGTTAAAAACCCTAATTGGATTAGAATAAGCCTAGGGAGGACGAAAATGACCTAAATGTTCGACCAATGACACAAATTGACACAAAATCACATATGGGATGCACAAGATTGGTTAAAAACCCTAATTGGATTAGAATAAGCCTAGGGAGGACAAGAATGACCTAAATGTGCAACCAATGACACAAAATCACATATTGGATGCATAGGATTGGTTAAAAACCCTAATTGGATTAGAATAAGCCTAACGAGGACTAAAATGACTTAATTGGATTACCAATGACATAAAATCACTTATTATATGCACAAGATATGTTAAAAACCCTAATTGGATTAGAATAAGCCTAGGGAGGACAAAAATGACCTAAATGTGCAACCAATGACACAAAATCACATATTGGATGCACAAGATTGGTTAAAAACCCTAATTGGATTAGAATAAGCCTGGGGAGGACGAAAATGACCTAAATGTTCAACCAATGACACAAATTCACATATTGGATGCACAAGATTGGTTAAAAACCCTAATTGTATTAGAATAAGCCTAGGGAGGACGAAAATGACCTAAATGTTCAACCAATGACACAAAATCACATATTGGATGCATAAGATTGGTTAAAAACCCTAAATCAATTAGAATAAGCCTCGGGAGGACGAAAATGACAAAAATGTTCAACCAATGACACAAAATGACACAAAATCACATATTGGATGCACAAGATTGGTTAAAAACCCTAATTGGATTAGAATAACCCTAGTGAGGACGAAAATGACCTAATTGAATTACCAATGACACAAAATCACTTATTATATGCACAAGATTGGTTAAAAACCCTAATTGGATTAGAATAAGCCTAGGGAGGACGAAAATGACCTAATTGTTCAACCAATGATACAAAATGGCACAAAATCATATATTGGATGCACAAGATTGGTTAAAAACCCTAATTGGATTAGAATAAGCCTAGGGAGGACGAAAATGACCTAATGTGCAACCAATGACACAAAATCACATATTGGATGCACAAGATTGGGGAAAAACCCTAATTGGATTAGAATAAGCCTAGGGAGGACGAAAATGACCTAAATGTTCAACCAATGACACAAAATGACACAAAATAACATATTGGATGCACAAGATTGGTTAAAAACCCTAATTGGATTAGAATAATCCTAACGAGGACGAAAATGACCTAATTGGATTACCAATAACACAAAATCACTTATTATATGCACAAGATTGGTTAAAAACCCTAATTGGATTAGAATAAGCCTAGGGAGGACGAAAATGACCTAAATGTGCAACCAATGACACAAAATCACATATTAGATGCACAAGATTGGTTAAAAACCCTAATTGGATTAGAATAAGCCTAGGGAGGACGAAAATGACCTAAATGTTCAACCAATTACACAAATTGACACAAAATCGCATATGGGATGCACAACATTGGATTAAAATCATAATTGGATTAGAATAAGCCTGGGGAGGACGAAAATAACCTAAATGTTCAACCAATGACACAAAATCACATATTGGATGCACAAGATTGGTTAAAAACCCTAATTGGATTAGAATAAGCCTATGGAGGACGAAAATGACCTAAATGTTCAACCAATGACACAAATTGACACAAAATCGCATATGGCATGCACAACATTGGATTAAAATACTAATTGGATTAGAATAAGCCTGGGGAGGACGAAAATGACCAAAATGTTCAACCAATGACACAAAATCACATATTGGATGCACAAGATTGGTTAAAAACCCTAATTGGATTAGAATAAGACTAGGGAGGACGAAAATGACCTAAATGTTCAACCAATGACCAAAATCATATATTGGATGCACAAGATTGGTTAAAAACCCTAATTGGATTAGAATAAGCCTAGGGAGGACGAAAATGACCTAAATGTTCGACCAATGACACAAATTGACACAAAATCACATATGGGATGCACAAGATTGGGTAAAAACCCTAATTGGATTAGAATAAGCCTAGGGAGGACAAGAATGACCTAAATGTGCAACCAATGACACAAAATCACATATTGGATGCATAAGATTGGTTAAAAACCCTAATTGGATTAGAATAAGCCTAGCGAGGACTAAAATGACCTAATTGGATTACCAATGACATAAAATCACTTATTATATGCACAAGATTGGTTAAAAACCCTAATTGGATTAGAATAAGCCTAGGGAGGACAAAAATGACCTAAATGTGCAACCAATGACACAAAATCACATATTGGATGCACAAGATTGGTTAAAAACCCTAATTGTATTAGAATAAGCCTAGGGAGGACGAAAATGACCTAAATGTTCAACCAATGACACAAAATCACATATTGGATGCATAAGATTGGTTAAAAACCCTAAATGAATTAGAATAAGCCTCGGGAGGATGAAAAAGACCAAAATGTTCAACCAATGACACAAAATGACACAAAATCACATATTGGATGCACAAGATTGGTTAAAAACCCTAATTGGATTAGAATAAGCCTAGGGAGGACGAAAATGACCTAATTGGATTACCAATGACACAAAATCACTTATTATATGCACAAGATTTGTTAAAAACCCTAATTGGATTAGAATATGCCTAGGGAGGACGAAAATGACCTAAATGTGCAACCAATGACACAAAATCGCATATGGGATGCACAAGATTGGATAAAAATCCTAATTGGATTACAATAAGCCTATTGAGGACGAAAATGACCTAAATGTTCAACCAATGACACAAAATCACATATTGGATGCACAAGATTGGTTTAAAACCCTAATTGGATTACAATAAGCCTAGGGAGGACGAAAATGACCTAAATGTGCAACCAATGACACAAAATCACATATTGGATGGACAAGATTGGTTAAAAACCCAAATTGGATTAGAATAAGCATAGGGACGACAAAAATGACCTAAATATTCAACCAATGACACAAAATGACACAAAATCACATATTGGATGCACAAGATTGGTTAAAAACCGTAATTGGATTAGAATAAGCCTAGGGAGGACGAAAATGACCTAAATGTGCAACCAATGACACAAAATCACATATTGGATGCACAAGATTGGTTAAAAACCCTAATTGGATTACAATAAGCCTAGGGAGGACGAAAATGACCTAAATGTGCAACCAATGACACAAAATCACATATTGGATGCACAAGATTGGTTAAAAACCCTAATTGGATTAGAATAAGCCTAGGGAGGACGAAAATGACCTAAATGTTCAACCAATGACACAAAATGACACAAAATGACACAAAATCACATATTGGATGCACAAGATTGGTTAAAAACCCTAATTGGATTAGAATAATCCTAACGAGGACGAAAATGACCTAATTGGATTACCAATAACACAAAATCACTTATTATATGCACAAGATTGGTTAAAAACCCTAATTGGATTAGAATAAGCCTAGGGAGGACGAAAATGACCTAAATGTGCAACCAATGACACAAAATCACATATTAGATGCACAAGATTGGTTAAAAACCCTAATTGGATTAGAATAAGCCTAGGGAGGACGAAAATGACCTAAATGTGCAACCAATGACACAAAATCACATATTGGATGCACAAGATTGGTTAAAAACCCTAATTGGATTAGAATAAGCCTAGGGAGGACGAAAATGACCTAAATGTGCAACCAATGTCACAAAATCACATATTGGATGCACAAGATTGGTTAAAAACCCTAATTGGATTAGAATAAGCCTAGGGAGGACGAAAATGACCTAAATGTGCAACCAATGACACAAAATCACATATTGGATGCACAAGATTGGTTAAAAACCCTAATTGGATTAGAATAAGCCTAGCGAGGACGAAAATCACCTAATTGTATTACCGATGACAGAAAATCACTTATTATATGCACAAAATTGGTTAAAAACCCTAATTGGATTAGAATAAGCCTAGGGAGGACAAAAATGACCTAAATGTGCAACCAACGACACAAAATCACATATCGGATGCACAAGATTGGTTAAAAACCCTAATTGGATTAGAATAAGCCTAGGGAGGACGAAAATGACCTAAATGTTCAACCAATGACACAAAATCACATATTGGATGCACAAGATTGGTTAAAAACCCTAATTGGAATATAATAAGCCTAGGGAGGACAAAAATGACCTAAATGTGCAACCAATGACACAAAATCACATATTGGATGCATAAGATTGGTTAAAAACCCCAATTGGATTAGAATAAGCCTAGCGAGGACAAAAATGACCTAATTGAATTACCAATGACATAAAATCACTTATTATATGCACAAGATTGGTTAAAAACCCTAATTGGATTAGAATAAGCCTAGGGAGGACAAAAATGACCTAAATGTGCAACCAATGACACAAAATCACATATTGGATGCACAAGATTGGTTAAAAACCCTAATTGGATTAGAATAAGCCTAGGGAAGACGAAAATGACCTAAATGTTCAACCAATGACACAAATTGACACAAAATCGCATATGGCATGCACAACATTGGATTAAAATACTAATTGGATTAGAATAAGCCTGGGGAGGACGAAAATGACCTAAATGTTCAACCAATGACACAAAATCACATATTGGATGCACAAGATTGGTTAAAAACCCTAATTGGATTAGAATAAGCCTAGGGAGGACGAAAATGACCTAAATTTTCAACCAATGACACAAAATCACATATTGGATGCACAAGATTGGTTAAAAACACTAATTGGATTAGAATAAGCCTAGGGAGGACGAAAATGACCTAAATGTTCAACCAATAACACAAAATGACATATTGGGTGCACAAGATTGGTTAAAAACCCTAATTGGATTAGAATAGGCCTAGGGAGGACGAAAATGACCTAAATGTTCAACCAATGACACAAAATGACACAGAATCACATATTGGATGCACAAGATTGGTTAAAAACCCTAATTGGATTAGAATAAGCCTAGGGAGGACGAAAATGACCTAAATGTTCAACCAATGACACAAAATCACATATTGGATGCACAAGATTGGTTAAAAACCCTAATTGAATTAGAATAAGTTTAGCGAGGACGAAAATGACCTAATCGGATTACAAATGACACAAAATCACTTATTATATGCACAAGATTGGTTAGAAACCCTAATTGGATTAGAATAAGCCTAGGGAGGACGAAAATGACCTAAATGTGCAACCAATGATACAAAATCACATATTGGATGCACAAGATTGGTTAAAAACCCTAATTGGATTAGAATAAGCCTAGGGAGGACGAAAATGACCTAAATGTTCAACCAATGACACAAATTGACACAAAATCGCATATGGCATGCACAACATTGGATTAAAATACTAATTGGATTAGAATAAGCCTGGGGAGGACGAAAATGACCTAAATGTTCAACCAATGACACAAAATCACATATTGGATGCACAAGATTGGTTAAAAACCCTAATTTGATTACAATAAGACTAGAAAGGACGAAAATGACCTAAATGTGGAAACAATGACACAAAATCACATATTGGATGCACAAGATTGGTTAAAAACCCTAATTAGATTAGAATAAGCCTAGGGAGGACAAAAATGACCTAAATGTGCAACCAATGACACAAACTCACATATTGGATGCACAAGATTGGTTAAAAACCCTAATTGGATTAGAATAAGCCTAGGGAGGACGAAAATGACCTAAATGTGCAACCAATGACACAAAATCACATATTAGATGCACAAGATTGGTTAAAAACCCTAATTGGATTAGAATAAGCCTAGGGAGGACGAAAATGACCTAAATGTTCAACCAATTACACAAATTGACACAAAATCGCATATGGGATGCACAACATTGGATTAAAATCCTAATTGGATTAGAATAAGACTGGGGAGGACGAAAATGACCTAAATGTTCAACCAATGACACAAAATCACATATTGGATGCACAAGATTGGTT
>JBBPBQ010000006.1:8189659-8219401 GCA_037974755.1 Cicer yamashitae | reverse complement strand
GACGAAAATGACCTAAATGTTCAACCAATGACACAAATTGACACAAAATCGCATATGGCATGCACAACATTGGATTAAAATACTAATTGGATTAGAATAAGCCTGGGGAGGACGAAAATGACCTAAATGTTCAACCAATGACACAAAATCACATATTGGATGCACAAGATTGGTTAAAAACCCTAATTGGATTAGAATAAGACTAGGGAGGACGAAAATGACCTAAATGTTCAACCAATGACCAAAATCATATATTGGATGCACAAGATTGGTTAAAAACCCTAATTGGATTAGAATAAGCCGAGGGAGGACGAAAATGACCTAAATGTTCGACCAATGACACAAATTGACACAAAATCACATATGGGATGCACAAGATTGGGTAAAAACCCTATTTGGATTAGAATAAGCCTAGGGAGGACAAGAATGACCTAAATGTGCAACCAATGACACCAAATCACATATTGGATGCATAAGATTGGTTAAAAACCCTAATTGGATTAGAATAAGCCTAGCGAGGACTAAAATGACCTAATTGGATTACCAATGACATAAAATCACTTATTATATGCACAAGATTGGTTAAAAACCCTAATTGGATTAGAATAAGCCTAGGGAGGACAAAAATGACCTAAATGTGCAACCAATGACACAAAATCACATATTGGATGCACAAGATTGGTTAAAAACCCTAATTGGATTAGAATAAGCCTAGGGAAGACGAAAATGACCTAAATGTTCAACCAATGACACAAATTGACACAAAATCGCATATGGCATGCACAACATTGGATTAAAATACTAATTGGATTAGAATAAGCCTGGGGAGGACGAAAATGACCTAAATGTTCAACCAATGACACAAAATCACATATTGGATGCACAAGATTGGTTAAAAACCCTAATTGGATTAGAATAAGACTAGGGAGGACGAAAATGACCTAAATGTGGAAACAATGACACAAAATCACATATTGGATGCACAAGATTGGTTAAAAACTCTAATTGGATTAGAATAAGTCTAGGGAGGACCAAAATGACCTAAATGTTCAACCAATGACACAAAGTCACATATTGGATGCACAAGATTGGTTAAAAACCCTAATTGGATTAGAATAAGTCTATCGAGGACGAAAATGAACTTATTGGATTACCAATGACAGAAAATCACTTATTATATGCACAAGATTGGTTAAAGACCCTAATTGGATTAGAATAAGCCTAGGGAGGACGAAAATGACCTAAATGTGCAACCAATGACACAAAATCACATATTGGATGCACAAGATTGGTTAAAAACCCTAACTGGATTAGAATAAGCCTAGGGAGGACGAAAATGACCTAAATGTTCAACCAATGACACAAAATGACACAAAATCACATATTGGATGCACAAGATAGGCTAAAAACCCTAATTGGATTAGAATAAGCCTAGGGAGGACGAAAATGACCTAAATGTGCAACCAATGACACAAAATCACATATTGGATGCACAAGATTGGTTAAAAACCCTAATTGGATTAGAATAAGCCTAGGGAGGACGAAAATGACCTAAATGTTCAACCAATGACACAAAATGACACAAAATCACATATTGGATCCACAAGATTGGTTAAAAACCCTAATTGGATTAGAATAAGCCTAGCGAGGACGAAAATGACCTAATTGGATTACCAATGACACAAAATTACTTATCATATGCACAAGATTGGTTAAAAACCCTAATTGGATTACAATAAGCCTAGGGAGGACAAAAATGACCTAAATGTTGAACCAATGACACAAAGTCACATATTGGATGCACAAGATTGGTTAAAAACCCTAATTGGATTAGAATAAGCGTAGGGAGGACGAAAATGACCTAAATGTGCAACCAATGACACAAAATCACATATTGGATGCACAAGATTGGTTAAAAACCCTAATTGGATTAGAATAAGCCTAGGGAGGACGAAAATGACCTAAATGTGGAACCAATGACACAAAATAACATATTGGATGCACAAGATTGGTTAAAAACCCTAATTGAATTAGAATAAGTTTAGCGAGGACGAAAATGACCTAATCGGATTACAAATGACACAAAATCACTTATTATATGCACAAGATTGGTTAGAAACCCTAATTGGATTAGAATAAGCCTAGGGAGGACGAAAATGACCTAAATGTGCAACCAATGACACAAAATCACATATTGGATGCACAAGATTGGTTAAAAACCCTAATTGGATTAGAATAAGCCTAGGGAGGACGAAAATGACCTAAATGTTCAACCAATGACACAAAATGCCACAAAATCACATATTGGATGCACAAGATTGGTTAAAAACCCTAATTGGATTAGAATAAGCCTAGGGAGGACGAAAATGACCTAAATGTTCAACCAATGACACAAAATCACATATTGGATGCACAAGATTGGTTAAAAACCCTGATTGGATTAGAATAAGCCTTTGGAGGACGAAAATGACCTAAATGTTTAACCATTGACACAAAATCACATATTGGATGCACAAGATTGGTTAAAAACCCTAATTGGATTAGAATAAGCCTAGGGAGGACGAAAATGACCTAAATGTTCAACCAATGACACAAAATCACATATTGGATGCACAAGATTGGTTAAAAACCCTAATTGAATTAGAATAAGTTTAGCGAGGACGAAAATGACCTAATCGGATTACAAATGACACAAAATCACTTATTATATGCACAAGATTGGTTAGAAACCCTAATTGGATTAGAATAAGCCTAGGGAGGACGAAAATGACCTACATGTGCAACCAATGACACAAAATCACATATTGGATGCACAAGATTGGTTAAAAACCCTAATTGGATTAGAATAAGCCTAGGGAGGACGAAAATGACCTAAATGTTCAACCAATGACACAAAATGACACAAAATGACACAAAATCACATATTGGATGCACAAGATTGGTTAAAAACCCTAATTGGATTAGAATAAGCCTAGGGAGGACGAAAATGACCTAAATGTTCAACCAATGACCCAAAATGACACAAAATCACATATTGGATGCATAAGATTGGTTAAAAACCCGAATTGGATTAGAATAAGCCTAGAGAGGACGAAAATGAGCTAAATGTGCAACCAATGACACAAAATCACATATTGGATGCACAAGATTGGTTAAAAACCCTAATTGGATTAGAATAAGCCTAGGGAGGACGAAAATGACCTAAATGTGCAACCAATGACACAAAATCACATATTGGATGCACAAGATTGGTTAAAAACCCTAATTGGATTAGAATAAGCCTAGCGAGGACGAAAATCACCTAATTGGATTACCGATGACAGAAAATCACTTATTATAAGCACAAAATTGGTTAAAAACCCTAATTGGATTAGAATAAGCCTAGGGAGGACGAAAATGACCTAAATGTGCAACCAATGACACAAAATCACATATTGGATGCACAAGATTGGTTAAAAACCCTAATTGGATTAGAATAAGCCTAAGGAGGACGAAAATGACCTAAATGTACAACCAATGACACAAAATCACATATTGGATGCACAAGATTGGTTAAAAACCCTAATTGGATTAGAATAAGCCTAGGGAGGACGAAAATGACCTAAATGTTCAACCAATGACACAAAATCACATATTGGATGCACAGGATTGGTTAAAAACTCTAATTGGATTAGAATAAGCCTAGGGAGGACGAAAATGACCTAAATGTTCAACCAATGACACAAAATGACACAAAATCACATATTGGATGCACAAGATTGGTTAAAAACCCTAATTGGATTATAATAAGCCTAGGGAGGACAAAAATGACCTAAATGTGCAACCAATGACACAAAATCACATATTGGATGCATAAGATTGGTTAAAAACCCCAATTGGATTAGAATAAGCCTAGCGAGGACGAAAATGACCTAATTGGATTACCAATGACATAAAATCACTTATTATATGCACAAGATTGGTTAAAAACCCTAATTGGATTAAAATAAGCCTAGGGAGGACAAAAATGACCTAAATGTGCAACCAATGACACAAAATCACATATTGGATGCACAAGATTGGTTAAAAACCCTAATTGGATTAGAATAAGCCTAGGGAGGACAAAAATGACCTAAATGTGCAACCAATGACACAAAATCACATATTGGATGCACAAGATTGGTTAAAAACCCTAATTGAATTAGAATAAGTTTAGCGAGGACGAAAATGACCTAATCGGATTACAAATGACACAAAATCACTTATTATATGCACAAGATTGGTTAGAAACCCTAATTGGATTAGAATAAGCCTAAGGAGGACGAAAATGACCTAAATGTGCAACCAATGATACAAAATCACATATTGGATGCACAAGATTGGTTAAAAACCCTAATTGGATTAGAATAAGCCTAGGGAGGACGAAAATGACCTAAATGTTCAACCAATGACACAAATTGACACAAAATCGCATATGGCATGCACAACATTGGATTAAAATACTAATTGGATTAGAATAAGCCTGGGGAGGACGAAAATGACCTAAATGTTCAACCAATGACACAAAATCACATATTGGATGCACAAGATTGGTTAAAAACCCTAATTGGATTAGAATAAGACTAGGGAGGACGAAAATTACCTAAATGTGGAAACAATGACACAAAATCACATATTGGATGCACAAGATTGGTTAAAAACCCTAATTGGATTAGAATAAGTCTAGGGAGGACCAAAATGACCAAAATGTTCAACCAATGACACAAAGTCACATATTGGATGCACTAGATTGGTTAAAAACCCTAATTGGATTAGAATAAGTCTATCGAGGACGAAAATGAACTTATTGGATTACCAATGACAGAAAATCACTTATTATATGCACAAGATTGGTTAAAGACCCTAATTGGATTAGAATAAGCCTAGGGAGGACGAAAATGACCTAAATGTGCAACCAATGACACAAAATCACATATTGGATGCACAAGATTGGTTAAAAACCCTAATTAGATTAGAATAAGCCTAGGGAGGACAAAAATGACCTAAATGTGCAACCAATGACACAAAATCACATATTGGATGCACAAGATTGGTTAAAAACCCTAATTGGATTAGAATAAGCCTGGGGAGGACGAAAATGACCTAAATGTTCAACCAATGACACAAAATCACATATTGGATGCACAAGATTGGTTAAAAACCCTAATTGTATTAGAATAAGCCTAGGGAGGACGAAAATGACCTAAATGTTCAACCAATGATACAAAATCACATATTGGATGCATAAGATTGGTTAAAAACCCTAAATGAATTAGAATAAGCCTCGGGAGGACGAAAATGACCAAAATGTTCAACCAATGACACAAAATGACACAAAATCACATATAGGATGCACAAGATTGGTTAAAAACCCTAATTGGATTAGAATAAGCCTAGTGAGGACGAAAATGACCTAATTGAATTACCAATGACACAAAATCACATATTATATGCACAAGATTGGTTAAAAACCCTAATTGGATTAGAATAAGCCTAGGGAGGACGAAAATGACCTAATTGTTCAACCAATGATACAAAATGGCACAAAATCATATATTGGATGCACAAGATTGGTTAAAAACCCTAATTCGATTAGAATAAGCCTAGGGAGGACGAAAATGACCTAATGTGCAACCAATGACACAAAATCACATATTGGATGCACAAGATTGGGGAAAAACCCTAATTGGATTAGAATAAGCCTAGGGAGGACGAAAATGACCTAAATGTTCAACCAATGACACAAAATGACACAAAATAACATATTGGATGCACAAGATTGGTTAAAAACCCTAATTTGATTAGAATAATCCAAACGAGGACGAAAATGACCTAATTGGATTACCAATAACACAAAATCACTTATTATATGCACAAGTTTGGTTAAAAACCCTAATTGGATTAGAATAAGCCTAGGGAGGACGAAAATGACCTAAATGTTCAACCAATTACACAAATTGACACAAAATCGCATATGGGATGCACAACATTGGATTAAAATCCTAATTGGATTAGAATAAGCCTGGGGAGGACGAAAATGACCTAAAAGTTCAACCAATGACACAAAATCACATATTGGATGCACAAGATTGGTTAAAAAGCCTAATTGGATTAGAATAAGCCTAGGGAGGACGAAAATGACCTAAATGTTCAACCAATTACACAAATTGACACAAAATCGCATATGGGATGCACAACATTGGATTAAAATCCTAATTGGATTAGAATAAGCCTGGGGAGGACGAAAATGACCTAAAAGTTCAACCAATGACACAAAATCACATATTGGATGCACAAGATTGGTTAAAAAGACTAATTGGATTAGAATAAGCCTAGGGAGGACGAAAATGACCTAAATGTGCAACCAATGACACAAAATCACATATTGGATGCACAAGATTGGTTAAAAACCCTAATTAGATTAGAATAAGCCTAGGGAGGACGAAAATGACCTAAATGTGCAACCAATGACACAAAATCACATATTGGATGCACAAGATTGGTTAAAAACCCTAATTGGATTAGAATAAGCCTGGGGAGGACGAAAATGACCTAAATGTTCAACCAATGACACAAAATGACACAAAATCACATATTGGATGCACAAGATTGGTTAAAAACCCTAATTGGATTAGAATAAGCCCAGGGAGGACAAAAATGACCTACATGTGCAACCAATGACACAAAATCACATATTGGATGCACAAGATTGGTTAAAAACCCTAATTGAATTAGAATAAGTTTAGCGAGGACGAAAATGACCTAATCGGATTACAAATGACACAAAATCACTTATTATATGCACAAGATTGGTTAGAAACCCTAATTGGATTAGAATAAGCCTAGGGAGGACGAAAATGACCTAAATGTGCAACCAATGACACAAAATCACATATGGGATGCCCAACATTGGATTAAAATTCTAATTGGATTAGAATAAGCCTGGGGAGGACAAAAATGACCTAAATGTGCAACCAATGACACAAAATCACATATTGGATGCACAAGATTGGTTAAAAACCCTAATTAGATTAGAATAAGCCTAGGGAGGACTAAAGTGACCTAAATGTGCAACCAATGACACAAAATCACATATTGGATGCATAAGAATGGTTAAAAACCCCAATTGGATTAGAATAAGCCTAGCGAGGACGAAAAGACCTAATTGGATTACCAATGACATAAAATCACTTATTATATGCACAAGATTGGTTAAAAACCCTAATTGGATTAGAATAAGCCTAGGGAGGACAAAAATGACCTAAATGTGCAACCAATGACACAAAATCACATATTGGATGCACAAGATTGGTTAAAAACCCTAATTGGATTAGAATAAGCCTAGGGAAGACGAAAATGACCTAAATGTTCAACCAATGACACAAATTGACACAAAATCGCATATGGCATGCACAACATTGGATTAAAATACTAATTGGATTAGAATAAGCCTGGGGAGGACGAAAATGACCTAAATGTTCAACCAATGACACAAAATCACATATTGGATGCACAAGATTGGTTAAAAACCCTAATTGGATTAGAATAAGACTAGGGAGGACGAAAATGACCTAAATGTGGAAACAATGACACAAAATCACATATTGGATGCACAAGATTGGTTAAAAACTCTAATTGGATTAGAATAAGTCTAGGGAGGACCAAAATGACCTAAATGTTCAACCAATGACACAAAGTCACATATTGGATGCACAAGATTGGTTAAAAACCCTAATTGGATTAGAATAAGTCTATCGAGGACGAAAATGAACTTATTGGATTACCAATGACAGAAAATCACTTATTATATGCACAAGATTGGTTAAAGACCCTAATTGGATTAGAATAAGCCTAGGGAGGACGAAAATGACCTAAATGTGCAACCAATGACACAAAATCACATATTGGATGCACAAGATTGGTTAAAAACCCTAACTGGATTAGAATAAGCCTAGGGAGGACGAAAATGACCTAAATGTTCAACCAATGACACAAAATGACACAAAATCACATATTGGATGCACAAGATAGGCTAAAAACCCTAATTGGATTAGAATAAGCCTAGGGAGGACGAAAATGACCTAAATGTGCAACCAATGACACAAAATCACATATTGGATGCACAAGATTGGTTAAAAACCCTAATTGGATTAGAATAAGCCTAGGGATGACGAAAATGACCTAAATGTGCAACCAATGACCCAAAATCACATATTGGATGCACAAGATTGGTTAAAAACCCGAATTGGATTAGAATAAGCCTAGGGAGGACGAAAATGACCTAAATGTTCAACCAATGACACAAAATGACACAAAATCACATATTGGATGCACAAGATTGCTTAAAAACCCAAATTGGTTTAAAACAAGCCTAGGGAGGACGAAAATGACCTAAATGTTCAACCAATGACACAAAATTACACAAAATCACATATTGGATGCATAAGATTGGGCAAAAACCCTAATTGGATTAGAATAATCCTAGCGAGGACGAAAATGACCTAAATGTTCAACCAATGACACAAAATGACACAAAATCACATAATGGATGCATAAGATTGGTTAAAAACCCTAATTGGATTAGAATAAGCCTAGCGAGGACGAAAATGACCTAATTGGATTACCAATGACATAAAATCACTTATTATATGCACAAGATTGGTTAAAAACCCTAATTGGATTAGAATAAGCCTAGGGAGGACCAAAATGACCTAAATGTTCAACCAATGACACAAAATCACATATTGGATGCACAAGATTGGTTAAAAACCCTAATTGGATTAGAATAAGCCTAGGGAGGACGAAAATGACCTAAATGTTCAACCAATGACACAAAAGGACACAAAATCACATATTGGATGCACATGATTGGTTAAAAACCCTAATTGGATTAGAATAAGCCTGGGGAGGACGAAAATGACCTAAATGTTCAACCAATGACACAAAATGACACAAAATCACATATTGGATGCACAAGATTGGTTAAAAACCCTAATTGGATTAGAATAAGCCTAGCGAGGACGAAAATGACCTAATTGGATTACCAATGACACAAAATCACATATTAGATGCACAAGATTGGTTAAAAACCCTAATTGGATTAGAATAAGCCTAGGGAGGACGAAAATGACCTAAATGTGCAACCAATGACACAAAATCACATATTGGATGCACAAGATTGGTTAAAAACCCTAATTGGATTAGAATAAGCCTGGGGAGGACGAAAATGACCTAAATGTGCAACCAATGACACAAAATCACATATTGGATGCACAAGATTGGTTAAAAACCCTAATTGGATTAGAATAAGCCTAGGGAGGACGAAAATGACCTAAATGTTCAACCAATGACACAAATTGACACAAAATCGCATATGGCATGCACATCATTGGATTAAAATACTAATTGGATTAGAATAAGCCTGGGGAGGACGAAAATGACCTAAGTGTTCAACCAATGACACAAAATCACATTTTGGACGCACAAGATTGGTTAAAAACCCTAATTGGATTAGAATAAGACTAGGGAGGACGAAAATGACCTAAATGTGGAAACAATGACACAAAATCACATATTGGATGCAAAAGATTGGTTAAAAACCCTAATTGGATTAAAATAAGTCTAGGGAGGACCAAAATGACCTAAATGTTGAACCAATGACACAAAGTCACATATTGGATGCACAAGATTGGTTAAAAACCCTAATTGGATTAGAATAAGCGTAGGGAGGACGAAAATGACCTAAATGTGCAACCAATGACACAAAATCACATATTGGATGCACAAGATTGGTTAAAAACCCTAATTGGATTAGAATAAGCCTAGGGAGGACGAAAATGACCTAAATGTGGAACCAATGACACAAAATAACATATTGGATGCACAAGATTGGTTAAAAACCCTAATTGAATTAGAATAAGTTTAGCGAGGACGAAAATGACCTAATCGGATTACAAATGACACAAAATCACTTATTATATGCACAAGATTGGTTAGAAACCCTAATTGGATTAGAATAAGCCTAGGGAGGACGAAAATGACCTAAATGTGCAACCAATGATACAAAATCACATATTGGATGCACAAGATTGGTTAAAAACCCTAATTGGATTAGAATAAGCCTAGGGAGGACGAAAATGACCTAAATGTTCAACCAATGACACAAATTGACACAAAATCGCATATGGCATGCACAACATTGGATTAAAATACTAATTGGATTAGAATAAGCCTGGGGAGGACGAAAATGACCTAAATGTTCAACCAATGACACAAAATCACATATTGGATGCACAAGATTGGTTAAAAACCCTAATTTGATTACAATAAGACTAGAAAGGACGAAAATGACCTAAATGTGGAAACAATGACACAAAATCACATATTGGATGCACAAGATTGGTTAAAAACCCTAATTGGATTAGAATAAGTCTAGGGAGGACCAAAATGACCTAAATGTTCAACCAATGACACAAAGTCACATATTGGATGCACAAGATTGGTTAAAAACCCTAATTGGATTAGAATATGTCTATCGAGGACGAAAATGAACTTATTGGATTACCAATGACAGAAAATCACTTATTATATGCACAAGATTGGTTAAAGACCCTAATTGGATTAGAATAAGCCTAGGGAGGACGAAAATGACCTAAATGTGCAACCAATGACACAAAATCACATATTGGAAGCACAAGATTGGTTAAAAACCCTAATTAGATTAGAATAAGCCTAGGGAGGACGAAAATGACCTAAATGTTCAACCAATGACACAAAATGACACAAAATCACATATTGGATGCACAAGATAGGCTAAAAACCCTAATTGGATTAGAATAAGCCTAGGGAGGACGAAAATGACCTACATGTGCAACCAATGACACAAAATCACATATTGGATGCACAAGATTGGTTAAAAACCCTAATTGGATTAGAATAAGCCTAGGGAGGACGAAAATGACCTAAATGTTCAACCAATGACACAAAATGACACAAAATCACATATTGGATCCACAAGATTGGTTAAAAACCCTAATTGGATCAGAATAAGCCTAGGGAGGACAAAAATGACCTAAATGTGCAACCAATGACACAAAATCACATATTGGATGCACAAGATTGGTTAAAAACCCTAATTGAATTAGAATAAGTTTAGCGAGGACGAAAATGACCTAATCGGATTACAAATGACACAAAATCACTTATTATATGCACAAGATTGGTTAGAAACCCTAATTGGATTAGAATAAGCCTAGGGAGGACGAAAATGACCTAAATGTGCAACCAATGACACAAAATCACATATTATATGCACAAGATTGGTTAAAAACCCTAATTGGATTAGAACAAGCCTAGGGAGGACGAAAATGACCTAAATATTCAACCAATGACACAAAATGACAAAAAATCACATATTGGATGCACAAGATTGGTTAAAAACCCTAATTGGATTAGAATATGCCTAGGGAGGACGAAAATGACCTAAATGTTCAACCAATGACACAAAATGACACAAAATCACATATTGGATGCACAAGATTGGTTAAAAACCCTAGTTGGATTAGAATAAGCCTAGGGAGGACGAAAATGACCTAAATGTTCAACCAATGACACAAAATTACACCAAATCACATATTGGATGCACAAGATTGGTTAAAAACCCTAATTGGATTAGAATAAGCCTAGGGAGGACGAAAATGACCTAAATGTTCAACCAATGACACAAAATGACACAAAATCACATATTGGATGCACAAGATTGGTTAAAAACCCTTATTGAATTAGAATAAGCCAAGGGAGGACGAAAATGACCTACATGTGCAACCAATGACACAAAATCACATATTGGATGCACAAGATTGGTTAAAAACCCTAATTGGATTAGAATAAGCCTAGGGAGGACGAAAATGACCTAAATGTTCAACCAATGACACAAAATGACACAAAATCGCATATTGGATGCACAAGATTGGTTAAAAACCCTAATTGGATTAGAATAGGCCTAGGGAGGACGAAAATGACCTAAATGTTATACCAATGACACAAAATCACATATTGGATGCACAAGATTGGTTAAAAACCCTAATTGGATTAGAATAAGCCTAGGGAGGACGAAAATGACCTAAATGTTCAACCAATGACACAAAATGACACAAAATCACATATTGGATGCACAAGATTAGTTAAAAACCCTAATCGGATTAGAATAAGCCTAGAGAGGACGAAAATAACCTAAATGTTCAACCAACGACACAAAATGACACAAAATCACATATTGGATGCACAAGTTTGGTTAAAAACCCTAATTGGATTAGAATAAGCCTAGGGAGGACGAAAATGACCTAAATGTTCAACCAATGACACAAAATGACACAAAATCACATATTGGATGCAAAAGATTGGTTAAAAACCCTAATTGGATTAGAATAAGCCTAGGGAGGACAAAAATTACCTAAATGTTCAACCAATGACACAAAATGACACAAAATCACATATTGGATGCACAAGATTGGTTAAAAACCGTAATTGGATTAGAATAAGCCTAGGGAGGACGAAAATGACCTAAATGTTCAACCAATGATTCAAAATGACACAAAATCACATATTGGATGCACAAGATTGGTTAAAAACCCTAATTGGATTAGAATAAGCCTAGGGAGGACGAAAATGACCTAAATGTTCAACCAATGACACAAAATCACATATTGGATGCACAAGATTGGTTAAAAACCCTAATTGAATTAGAATAAGTTTAGCGAGGACGAAAATGACCTAATCGGATTACAAATGACACAAAATCACTTATTATATGCACAAGATTGGTTAGAAACCCTAATTGGATTAGAATAAGCCTAGGGAGGACGAAAATGACCTACATGTGCAACCAATGACACAAAATCACATATTGGATGCACAAGATTGGTTAAAAACCCTAATTGGATTAGAATAAGCCTAGGGAGGACGAAAATGACCTAAATGTTCAACCAATGACACAAAATGACACAAAATCACATATTGGATCCACAAGATTGGTTAAAAACCCTAATTGGATCAGAATAAGCCTAGGGAGGACAAAAATGACCTAAATGTGCAACCAATGACACAAAATCACATATTGGATGCACAAGATTGGTTAAAAACCCTAATTGAATTAGAATAAGTTTAGCGAGGACGAAAATGACCTAATCGGATTACAAATGACACAAAATCACTTATTATATGCACAAGATTGGTTAGAAACCCTAATTGGATTAGAATAAGCCTAAGGAGGACGAAAATGACCTAAATGTGCAACCAATGATACAAAATCACATATTGGATGCACAAGATTGGTTAAAAACCCTAATTGGATTAGAATAAGCCTAGGGAGGACGAAAATGACCTAAATGTTCAACCAATGACACAAATTGACACAAAATCGCATATGGCATGCACAACATTGGATTAAAATACTAATTGGATTAGAATAAGCCTGGGGAGGACGAAAATGACCTAAATGTTCAACCAATGACACAAAATCACATATTGGATGCACAAGATTGGTTAAAAACCCTAATTTGATTACAATAAGACTAGAAAGGACGAAAATGACCTAAATGTGGAAACAATGACACAAAATCACATATTGGATGCACAAGATTGGTTAAAAACCCTAATTGGATTAGAATAAGTCTAGGGAGGACCAAAATGACCTAAATGTTCAACCAATGACACAAAGTCACATATTGGATGCACAAGATTGGTTAAAAACCCTAATTGGATTAGAATAAGCCTAGGGAGGACGAAAATGACCTAAATGTGCAACCAATGACACAAAATCACATATTGGATGCACAAGATTGGTTAAAAACCCTAATTGGATGAGAATAAGTCTAGGGAGGACGACAATGACCTAAATGTTCAACCAATGACACAAAATCACTTATTGGATACAAAAGATTGGTTAAAAACCCTAATTGTGTTAGAATAAGCCTAGGGAGGACGAAAATGACCTAAATGTGCAACCAATGACACAAAATCACATATTGGATGCACAAGATTGGTTAAAAACCCTAATTGGATTAGAATAAGCCTAGGGAGGACGAAAATGACCTAAATGTTCAACCAATGACACAAATTGACACAAAATCGCATATGGGATGCACAACATTGGATTAAAATTCTAATTGGATTAGAATAAGCCTAGGGAGGACAAAAATGACCTAAATGTTCAACCAATGACACAAAATCACATATTGGATGCACAAGATTGGTTAAAAACCCTAATTGGATTAGAATAAGCCTAGGGAGGACGAAAATGACCTAAATGTGGAACCAATGACACAAAATCACATATTGGATGCACAAGATTGGTTAAAAACCCTAATTGAATTAGAATAAGTTTAGCGAGGACGAAAATGACCTAATCGGATTACAAATGACACAAAATCACTTATTATATGCACAAGATTGGTTAGAAACCCTAATTGGATTAGAATAAGCCTAGGGAGGACGAAAATGACCTAAATGTGCAACCAATGACACAAAATCACATATGGGATGCCCAACATTGGATTAAAATTCTAATTGGATTAGAATAAGCCTGAGGAGGACAAAAATGACCTAAATGTGCAACCAATGACACAAAATCACATATTGGATGCACAAGATTGGTTAAAAACCCTAATTAGATTAGAATAAGCCTAGGGAGGACTAAAGTGACCTAAATGTGCAACCAATGACACAAAATCACATATTGGATGCATAAGAATGGTTAAAAACCCCAATTGGATTAGAATAAGCCTAGCGAGGACGAAAATGACCTAATTGGATTACCAATGACATAAAATCACTTATTATATGCACAAGATTGGTTAAAAACCCTAATTGGATTAGAATAAGCCTAGGGAGGACAAAAATGACCTAAATGTGCAACCAATGACACAAAATCACATATTGGATGCACAAGATTGGTTAAAAACCCTAATTGGATTAGAATAAGCCTAGAGAGGACGAAAATGACCTAAATGTGGAAACAATGACACAAAATCACATATTGGATGCACTAGATTGGTTAAAAACTCTAATTGGATTAGAATAAGTCTAGGGAGGACCAAAATGACCTAAATGTTCAACCAATGACACAAAGTCACATATTGGATGCACAAGATTGGTTAAAAACCCTAATTGGATTAGAATAAGTCTATCGAGGACGAAAATGAACTTATTGGATTACCAATGACAGAAAATCACTTATTATATGCACAAGATTGGTTAAAGACCCTAATTGGATTAGAATAAGCCTAGGGAGGACGAAAATGACCTAAATGTGCAACCAATGACACAAAATCACATATTGGATGCACAAGATTGGTTAAAAACCCTAACTGGATTAGAATAAGCCTAGGGAGGACGAAAATGACCTAAATGTTCAACCAATGACACAAAATGACACAAAATCACATATTGGATGCACAAGATAGGCTAAAAACCCTAATTGGATTAGAATAAGCCTAGGGAGGACGAAAATGACCTAAATGTGCAACCAATGACACAAAATCACATATTGGATGCACAAGATTGGTTAAAAACCCTAATTGGATTAGAATAAGCCTAGGGAGGACGAGAATGACCTAAATGTGCAACCAATGACACAAAATCACATATTGGATGCATAAGATTGGTTAAAAATCTTAATTGGATTAGAATAAGCCTAGCGAGGACGAAATTTGCCTAAATGTTCAACCAATGACACAAAATCACATATTGGATGCACAAGATTGGTTAAAAACCCTAATTGGATTAGAATAAGCCTAGGGAGGACGAAAATGACCTAAATGTGCAACCAATGACACAAAATCACATATTGGATGTACAAGATTGGTTAAAAACCTTAATTGGATTAGAATAAGCCTAGGGAGGACGAAAATGACCTAAATGTTCAACCAATGACACAAAATGACACAAAATCACATATTGGATGCACAAGATTGGTTAAAAACCCTAGTTGGATTAGAATAAGCCTAGGGAGGACAAAAATGACCTAAATTTGCAACCAATGACACAAAATCACATATTGGATGCAAAAGATTGGTTAAAAAGCCTAATTAGATTAGAATAAGTCTAGGGAGGACCAAAATGACCTAAATGTTCAACCAATGACACAAAGTCACATATTGGATTCACAAGATTGGTTAAAAACCCTAATTGGATTAGAATAAGTCTATCGAGGACGAAAATGAACTTATTGGATTACCAATGACAGAAAATCACTTATTATATGCACAAGATTGGTTAAAGACCCTAATTGGATTAGAATAAGCCTAGGGAGGACGAAAATGACCTAAATGTGCAACCAATGACACAAAATCACATATTGGAAGCACAAGATTGGTTAAAAACCCTAATTGGATTAGAATAAGCCTAGGGAGGACGAAAATGACCTAAATGTTCAACCAATGACACAAAATGACACAAAATCACATATTGGATGCACAAGATAGGCTAAAAACCCTAATTGGATTAGAATAAGCCTAGGGAGGACGAAAATGACCTACATGTGCAACCAATGACACAAAATCACATATTGGATGCACAAGATTGGTTAAAAACCCTAATTGGATTAGAATAAGCCTAGGGAGGACGAAAATGACCTAAATGTTCAACCAATGACACAAAATGACACAAAATCACATATTGGATCCACAAGATTGGTTAAAAACCCTAATTGGATCAGAATAAGCCTAGGGAGGACAAAAATGACCTAAATGTGCAACCAATGACACAAAATCACATATTGGATGCACAAGATTGGTTAAAAACCCTAATTGAATTAGAATAAGTTTAGCGAGGACGAAAATGACCTAATCGGATTACAAATGACACAAAATCACTTATTATATGCACAAGATTGGTTAGAAACCCTAATTGGATTAGAATAAGCCTAGGGAGGACGAAAATGACCTAAATGTGCAACCAATGATACAAAATCACATATTGGATGCACAAGATTGGTTAAAAACCCTAATTGGATTAGAATAAGCCTAGGGAGGACGAAAATGACCTAAATGTTCAACCAATGACACAAATTGACACAAAATCGCATATGGCATGCACAACATTGGATTAAAATACTAATTGGATTAGAATAAGCCTGGGGAGGACGAAAATGACCTAAATGTTCAACCAATGACACATAATCACATATTGGATGCACAAGATTGGTTAAAAACCCTAATTGGATTAGAATAAGACTAGGGAGGACGAAAATTACCTAAATGTGGAAACAATGACACAAAATCACATATTGGATGCACAAGATTGGTTAAAAACCCTAATTGGATTAGAATAAGTCTAGGGAGGACCAAAATGACCAAAATGTTCAACCAATGACACAAAGTCACATATTGGATGCACTAGATTGGTTAAAAACCCTAATTGGATTAGAATAAGTCTATCGAGGACGAAAATGAACTTATTGGATTACCAATGACAGAAAATCACTTATTATATGCACAAGATTGGTTAAAGACCCTAATTGGATTAGAATAAGCCTAGGGAGGACGAAAATGACCTAAATGTGCAACCAATGACACAAAATCACATATTGGATGCACAAGATTGGTTAAAAACCCTAATTGGATTAGAATAAGCCTAGGGAGGACGAAAATGACCTAAATGTTCAACCAATGACACAACATGACACAAAATCACATATTGGATGCACAAGATAGGCTAAAAACCCTAATTGGATTAGAATAAGCCTAGGGAGGACGAAAATGACCTAAATGTTCAACCAATGACACAAAATCACATATTGGATGCACAAGTTTGGTTAAAAACCCTAATTGGATTAGAATAAGCCTAGGGAGGACGAAAATGACCTAAATGTTCAACCAATGACACAAAATGACACAAAATCACATATTGGATCCACAAGATTGGTTAAAAACCCTAATTGCATTAGAATAAGCCTAGCGAGGACGAAAATGACCTAATTGGATTACCAATGACACAAAACCACTTATTATATACACAAGATTGGTTAAAAACCCTAATTGGATTAGAATAAGCCTAGGGAGGACGAAAATGACTTAAATGTGCAACCAATGACACAAAATCACATATGGGATGCACAAGATTAGATAAAAATCCTAATTGGATTAGAATAAGCCTAGGTAGGACGAAAATGACCTAAATGTTCAACCAATGACATAAAATCACATATTGGAAGCACAAGATTGGTTAAAAACCCTAATTGGATTACAATAAGCCTAGGGAGGACGAAAATGACCTAAATGTGCAACCAATGACACAAAATCACATATTGGATGCACAAGATTGGTTAAAAACCCAAATTGGATTAGAATAAGCCTAGGGAGGACCAAAATGACCTAAATGTTCCACCAATGACCAAAATCATATATTGGATGCACAAGATTGGTTAAAAACCGTAATTGGATTAGAATAAGCCTAGGGAGGACGAAAATGACCTAAATGTTCGACCAATGACACAAATTGACACAAAATCACATATGGGATGCACAAGATTGGATTAAAATCCTAATTGGATTAGAATAAGCCTTGGGAGAACGAAAATGACCTAAATGTTCAACCAATGACACAAAATCACATATTGGATGCACAAGATTGGTTAAAAACCCTAATTGGATTAGAATAAGTTTAGCGAGGACGAAAATGACCTAATCGGATTAAAAATGACACAAAATCACTTATTATATGCACAAGATTGGTTAAAAACCCTAATTGGATTAGAATAAACCTAGGGAGGACGAAAATGACCTAAATGTGCAACCAATGACACAAAATCACATATTAGATGCACAAGATTGGTTAAAAACCCTAATTGGATTAGAATAAGCCTAGGGAGGACGAAAATGACCTAAATGTTCAACCAATGACACAAATTGACACAAAATCGCATATGGCATGCACAACATTGGATTAAAATACTAATTGGATTAGAATAAGCCTGGGGAGGACGAAAATGACCTAAATGTTCAACCAATGACACAAAATCACATATTGGATGCACAAGATTGGTTAAAAACCCTAATTTGATTACAATAAGACTAGAAAGGACGAAAATGACCTAAATGTGGAAACAATGACACAAAATCACATATTGGATGCACAAGATTGGTTAAAAACCCTAATTGGATTAGAATAAGTCTAGGGAGGACCAAAATGACCTAAATGTTCAACCAATGACACAAAGTCACATATTGGATGCACAAGATTGGTTAAAAACCCTAATTGGATTAGAATATGTCTATCGAGGACGAAAATGAACTTATTGGATTACCAATGACAGAAAATCACTTATTATATGCACAAGATTGGTTAAAGACCCTAATTGGATTAGAATAAGCCTAGGGAGGACGAAAATGACCTAAATGTGCAACCAATGACACAAAATCACATATTGGAAGCACAAGATTGGTTAAAAACCCTAATTAGATTAGAATAAGCCTAGGGAGGACGAAAATGACCTAAATGTTCAACCAATGACACAAAATGACACAAAATCACATATTGGATGCACAAGATAGGCTAAAAACCCTAATTGGATTAGAATAAGCCTAGGGAGGACGAAAATGACCTACATGTGCAACCAATGACACAAAATCACATATTGGATGCACAAGATTGGTTAAAAACCCTAATTGGATTAGAATAAGCCTAGGGAGGACGAAAATGACCTAAATGTTCAACCAATGACACAAAATGACACAAAATCACATATTGGATCCACAAGATTGGTTAAAAACCCTAATTGGATCAGAATAAGCCTAGGGAGGACAAAAATGACCTAAATGTGCAACCAATGACACAAAATCACATATTGGATGCACAAGATTGGTTAAAAACCCTAATTGAATTAGAATAAGTTTAGCGAGGACGAAAATGACCTAATCGGATTACAAATGACACAAAATCACTTATTATATGCACAAGATTGGTTAGAAACCCTAATTGGATTAGAATAAGCCTAGGGAGGACGAAAATGACCTAAATGTGCAACCAATGACACAAAATCACATATTATATGCACAAGATTGGTTAAAAACCCTAATTGGATTAGAACAAGCCTAGGGAGGACGAAAATGACCTAAATATTCAACCAATGACACAAAATGACAAAAAATCACATATTGGATGCACAAGATTGGTTAAAAACCCTAATTGGATTAGAATATGCCTAGGGAGGACGAAAATGACCTAAATGTTCAACCAATGACACAAAATGACACAAAATCACATATTGGATGCACAAGATTGGTTAAAAACCCTAGTTGGATTAGAATAAGCCTAGGGAGGACAAAAATGACCTAAATTTGCAACCAATGACACAAAATCACATATTGGATGCAAAAGATTGGTTAAAAAGCCTAATTAGATTAGAATAAGTCTAGGGAGGACCAAAATGACCTAAATGTTCAACCAATGACACAAAGTCACATATTGGATTCACAAGATTGGTTAAAAACCCTAATTGGATTAGAATAAGTCTATCGAGGACGAAAATGAACTTATTGGATTACCAATGACAGAAAATCACTTATTATATGCACAAGATTGGTTAAAGACCCTAATTGGATTAGAATAAGCCTAGGGAGGACGAAAATGACCTAAATGTGCAACCAATGACACAAAATCACATATTGGAAGCACAAGATTGGTTAAAAACCCTAATTGGATTAGAATAAGCCTAGGGAGGACGAAAATGACCTAAATGTTCAACCAATGACACAAAATGACACAAAATCACATATTGGATGCACAAGATAGGCTAAAAACCCTAATTGGATTAGAATAAGCCTAGGGAGGACGAAAATGACCTACATGTGCAACCAATGACACAAAATCACATATTGGATGCACAAGATTGGTTAAAAACCCTAATTGGATTAGAATAAGCCTAGGGAGGACGAAAATGACCTAAATGTTCAACCAATGACACAAAATGACACAAAATCACATATTGGATCCACAAGATTGGTTAAAAACCCTAATTGGATCAGAATAAGCCTAGGGAGGACAAAAATGACCTAAATGTGCAACCAATGACACAAAATCACATATTGGATGCACAAGATTGGTTAAAAACCCTAATTGAATTAGAATAAGTTTAGCGAGGACGAAAATGACCTAATCGGATTACAAATGACACAAAATCACTTATTATATGCACAAGATTGGTTAGAAACCCTAATTGGATTAGAATAAGCCTAAGGAGGACGAAAATGACCTAAATGTGCAACCAATGATACAAAATCACATATTGGATGCACAAGATTGGTTAAAAACCCTAATTGGATTAGAATAAGCCTAGGGAGGACGAAAATGACCTAAATGTTCAACCAATGACACAAATTGACACAAAATCGCATATGGCATGCACAACATTGGATTAAAATACTAATTGGATTAGAATAAGCCTGGGGAGGACGAAAATGACCTAAATGTTCAACCAATGACACAAAATCACATATTGGATGCACAAGATTGGTTAAAAACCCTAATTTGATTACAATAAGACTAGAAAGGACGAAAATGACCTAAATGTGGAAACAATGACACAAAATCACATATTGGATGCACAAGATTGGTTAAAAACCCTAATTGGATTAGAATAAGTCTAGGGAGGACCAAAATGACCTAAATGTTCAACCAATGACACAAAGTCACATATTGGATGCACAAGATTGGTTAAAAACCCTAATTGGATTAGAATATGTCTATCGAGGACGAAAATGAACTTATTGGATTACCAATGACAGAAAATCACTTATTATATGCACAAGATTGGTTAAAGACCCTAATTGGATTAGAATAAGCCTAGGGAGGACGAAAATGACCTAAATGTGCAACCAATGACACAAAATCACATATTGGAAGCACAAGATTGGTTAAAAACCCTAATTAGATTAGAATAAGCCTAGGGAGGACGAAAATGACCTAAATGTTCAACCAATGACACAAAATGACACAAAATCACATATTGGATGCACAAGATAGGCTAAAAACCCTAATTTGATTAGAATAAGCCTAGGGAGGACGAAAATGACCTACATGTGCAACCAATGACACAAAATCACATATTGGATGCACAAGATTGGTTAAAAACCCTAATTGGATTAGAATAAGCCTAGGGAGGACGAAAATGACCTAAATGTTCAACCAATGACACAAAATCACATATGGGATGCACAAGATTGGATAAAAATGCTAATTGGATTAGAATAGGCCTGGGGAGGACGAAATTTGCCTAAATGTTCAACCAATGACACAAAATCACATATTGGATGCACAAGATTGGTTAAAAACCCTAATTGGATTAGAATAAGCCTAGGGAGGACGAAAATGACCTAAATGTTCAACCAATGACACAAAATGACACAAAATCACATATTGGATGCACAAGATTGGTTAAAAACCCTAATCGGCGTAGAATAAGCCTAGGGAGGACGAAAATGACCTAAATGTTCAACCAATTCACACAAAATGACACAAAATCACATATTGGATGCACAAGATTGGTTAAAAATCCTAATTGGATTAAAATAACCCTAGGGAGGACGAAAATGACCTAAATGTTCAACCAATGACACAAAATCACATATTGGATGCACAAGATTGGTTAAAAATCCTAATTGGATTAAAATAACCCTACGGAGGACGAAAATGACCTAAATGTTCAACCAATGACACAAAATGACACAAAATCACATATTGGATGCACAAGATTGGTTAAAAACCCTAATTGGATTAGAATAAGCCTAGGGAGGACGAAAATGACCTAAATGTTCAACAAATGACACAAAATGACACAAAATCACATATTGGATGGACAAGATTGGTTAAAAACCCTAATTGGATTAGAATAAGCCTAGGGAGGACGAAAATGACCTAAATGTTCAACCAATGACACAAAATGACACAAAATCACATATTGGATGCACAAGATTGGTTAAAAACCCTAATTGGATTAGAATAAGCCGAGGGAGGACGAAAATGACCCAAATGTTCAACCAATGACACAAAATGACACAAAATCACATATTGGATGCACAAGATTGGTTAAAAACCCTAATTGGATTAGAATAAGCCTAGGGAGGACGAAAATGACCTAAATGTTCAACCAATGACACAAAATGACACAAAATCACATATTGGATGCACAAGATTGGTTAAAAACCCTAATTGGATTAGAATAAGCCTAGGGAGGACGAAAATGACCTAAATGTTCAACCAATGACACAAAACAACACATAATCACATATTGGATGCACAAGATTGGTTAAAAACCCTAATTGGATTAGAATAAGCCTGTGGAGGACGAAAATGACCTAAATGTTCAACCAATGACACAAAATCACATATTGGACGCACAAGATTGGTTAAAAACGCTAATTGGATTAGAATAAGCCTAGGGAGGACGAAAATGACCTAAATTTTCAACCAATGACACCAAATCACATATTGGATGCACAAGATTGGTTAAAAACCCTAATTGGATTAGAATAAGCCTAGGGAGGACGAAAATGACCTAAATGTTCAACCAATGACACAAAATGACACAAAATCACATATTGGATGCACAAGATTGGTTAAAAACCCTAATTGGATTAGAATAAGCCTAGGGAGGACGAAAATGACCTAAATGTGCAACCAATGACACAAAATCACATATTGGATGCACAAGATTGGTTAAAAACCCTAATTGGATTAGAATAAGCCTAGGGAGGACGAAAATGACCTAAATGTTCAACCAATGACACAATATCACATATTGCATGCACAAGATTGGTTAAAAACCCTAATTGGATTAGAATAAGCCTAGGGAGGACGAAAATGACCTAAATGTTCAACCAATGACATAAAATCACATATTGGATGCACAAGATTGGTTAAAAACCCTAATTGGATTAGAATAAGCCTAGGGAGGACGAAAATGACCTAAATGTTCAACCAATGACACAAAATGACACAAAATCACTTATTGGATGCACAAGATTGGTTAAAAACCCTAATTGGATTAGAATAAGCCTAGGGAGGACGAAAATGACCTAAATGTTCAACCAATGACACAAAATCACATATTGGATGCACAAGATTGGTTAAAAACCCTAATTGAATTAGAATAAGTTTAGCGAGGACGAAAATGACCTAATCGGATTACAAATGACACAAAATCACTTATTATATGCACAAGATTGGTTAGAAACCCTAATTGGATTAGAATAAGCCTAGGGAGGACGAAAATGACCTAAATGTGCAACCAATGACACAAAATCACATATTGGATGCACAAGATTGGTTAAAAACCCTAATTGGATTAGAATAAGCCTAGGGAGGACGAAAATGACCTAAATGTTCAACCAATGACACAAAATGCCACAAAATCACATATTGGATGCACAAGATTGGTTAAAAACCCTAATTGGATTAGAATAAGCCTAGGGAGGACGAAAATGACCTAAATGTTCAACCAATGACACACAATCACATATTGGATGCAAGATTCGTTAAAAACCTTAATTGGATTAGAATAAGTCTAGGGAGGACAAAAATGACTTAAATGTTCAACCAATGACACAAAATCACATATTGGATGCACAAGATTGGTTAAAAACCCTAATTGGATTAGAATAAGCCTAGGGAGGACGAAAATGACCTAAATGTTCAACCAATGACACAAAATGACACAAAATCACATATTGGATGCACAAGATTGGTTAAAAACCCTAATTGGATTAGAATAAGCTTAGGGAGGACGAAAATTACCTAAATGTTCAACCAATGACACAAAATGACACAAAATCATATATTGGATGCACAAGATTGGTTAAAAACCTTAATTGGATTATAATAAGCCTAGGGAGGACAAAAATGACCGAAATGTTCAACCAATGAAACAAAATGGCACAAAATCACATATTGGTTGCACAAGATTGGTTAAAAACCCTAATTGGATTAGAATAAGCCAAGGGAGGACGAAAATGACCTAAATGTTCAACCAATGACACAAAATCACATATTGGATGCACAAGATTGGTTAAAAACCCTAATTGGATTAGAATAAGCCTAGGGAGGACAAAAATGACCTAAATGTTCAACCAATGAAACAAAATCACATATTGGATGCAAAGATTGGTTAAAAACCCTAATTGGATTAGAATAAGCCTAGGGAGGACGAAAATGACCTAAATGTTCAACCAATGACACAAAATGACACAAAATCACATATTGGATGCACAAGATTGGTTAAAAACCCTAATTGGATTAGAATAATCCTAACGAGGACGAAAATGACCTAATTGGATTACCAATAACACAAAATCACTTATTATATGCACAAGATTGGTTAAAAACCCTAATTGGATTAGAATAAGCCTAGGGAGGACGAAAATGACCTAAATGTGCAACCAATGACACAAAATCACATATTAGATGCACAAGATTGGTTAAAAACCCTAATTGGATTAGAATAAGCCTAGGGAGGACGAAAATGACCTAAATGTGCAACCAATGACACAAAATCACATATTGGATGCACAAGATTGGTTAAAAACCCTAATTAGATTAAAATAAGCCTAGGGAGGACGAAAATGACCTAAATGTGCAAACAATGACACAAAATCCATATTGGATGCACAAGATTGGTTAAAAACCCTAATTGGATTAGAATAAGCCTGGGGAGGACGAAAATGACCTAAATGTTCAACCAATGACACAAAATGACACAAAATCACATATTGGATGCACAAGATTGGTTAAAAACCCTAATTGGATTAGAATAAGCCTAGGGAGGACAAAAATGACCTAAATATTCAACCAATGACACAAAATCACATATTGGATGCACAAGATTGGTTAAAACTCGTAATTGGATTAGAATAAGCCTAGGGAGGACGAAAATGACCTAAATGTTCAACCAATGACACAAAATGACACAAAATCACATATTGGATGCACAAGATTGGTTAAAAACCCTAATTGGATTAGAATAAGCCTAGGGAGGACAAAAATGACCTAAATGTTCAACCAATGACACAAAATCACATATCGGATGCACAAGATTGGTTAAAAACCCTAATTGGATTAGAATAAGCCTAGGGAGGACGAAAATGACCTAAATGTTCAACCAATGACACAAAATCACATATTGGATGCACAAGATTGGTTAAAAACCCTAATTGGAATATAATAAGCCTAGGGAGGACAAAAATGACCTAAATGTGCAACCAATGACACAAAATCACATATTGGATGCATAAGATTGGTTAAAAACCCCAATTGGATTAGAATAAGCCTAGCGAGGACAAAAATGACCTAATTGAATTACCAATGACATAAAATCACTTATTATATGCACAAGATTGGTTAAAAACCCTAATTGGATTAGAATAAGCCTAGGGAGGACAAAAATGACCTAAATGTGCAACCAATGACACAAAATCACATATTGGATGCACAAGATTGGTTAAAAACCCTAATTAGATTAGAATAAGCCTAGGGAGGACAAAAATGACCTAAATGTGCAACCAATGACACAAAATCACATATTGGATGCACAAGATTGGTTAAAAACCCTAATTGGATTAGAATAAGCCTGGGGAGGACGAAAATGACCTAAATGTTCAACCAATGACACAAAATGACACAAAATCACATATTGGATGCACAAGATTGGTTAAAAACCCTAATTGGATTAGAATAAGCCCAGGGAGGACAAAAATGACCTACATGTGCAACCAATGACACAAAATCACATATTGGATGCACAAGATTGGTTAAAAACCCTAATTGAATTAGAATAAGTTTAGCGAGGACGAAAATGACCTAATCGGATTACAAATGACACAAAATCACTTATTATATGCACAAGATTGGTTAGAAACCCTAATTGGATTAGAATAAGCCTAGGGAGGACGAAAATGACCTAAATGTGCAACCAATGACACAAAATCACATATGGGATGCCCAACATTGGATTAAAATTCTAATTGGATTAGAATAAGCCTGGGGAGGACAAAAATGACCTAAATGTGCAACCAATGACACAAAATCACATATTGGATGCACAAGATTGGTTAAAAACCCTAATTAGATTAGAATAAGCCTAGGGAGGACTAAAGTGACCTAAATGTGCAACCAATGACACAAAATCACATATTGGATGCATAAGAATGGTTAAAAACCCCAATTGGATTAGAATAAGCCTAGCGAGGACGAAAAGACCTAATTGGATTACCAATGACATAAAATCACTTATTATATGCACAAGATTGGTTAAAAACCCTAATTGGATTAGAATAAGCCTAGGGAGGACAAAAATGACCTAAATGTGCAACCAATGACACAAAATCACATATTGGATGCACAAGATTGGTTAGAAACCCTAATTGGATTAGAATAAGCCTAGGGAGGACAAAAATGACCTAAATGTTCTACCAATGACCCAAAATCACATATTGGATGCACAAGATTGGTTAAAAACCCTAATTGGAATAGAATAAGCCTAGGGAGGACGAAAATTACCTAAATGTGCAACCAATGACACAAAATCACATATTAGATGCACAAGATTGGTTAAAAACCCTAATTGGATTAGAATAAGCCTAGGGAGGACGAAAATGACCTAAATGTGCAACCAATGACACAAAATCACATATTGGATGCACAAGATTGGTTAAAAACCCTAATTGGATTAGAATAAGCCTAGGGAAGACGAAAATGACATAAATGTTCAACCAATAACTCAAAATGACACAAAATCACATATTGGATGCATAAGATTGGTTAAAAATTCTAATTGGATTAGAATAAGCCTAGCGAGGACGACAATGACCTAATTGGATTACCAATGACATACAATCACTTATTATATGCACAAGATTGGTTAAAAACCCTAATTGGATTAGAATAAGCCTAGGGAGGATGAAAATGACTTAAATGTGCAACCAATGACACAAAATCACATATTGGATGCCCAAGATTGGTTAAAAACCCTAATTGGATTAGAATAAGCCTAGGGAGGACAAAAATGACCTAAATGTGCAACCAATGACACAAAATCACATATTGGATGCACAAGATTGGTTAAAAACCCTAATTGGATTAGAATAAGCATAGGGACGACCAAAATGACCTAAATGTTCAACCAATGACACAAAATCACATATTGGATGCACAAGATTGGTTAAAAACCCTAATTGGATTAGAATAAGTTTAGCGAGGACGAAAATGACCTAATTGGATTACAAATGACACAAAATCACATATTGGATGCACAAGATAGGTTAAAAACCCTAATTGGATTAAAATAAGCCTAGGGAGGACGAAAATGACCTAAATGTGCAACCAATGACACCAAATCACATATTGATGCACAAGATTGGTTAAAAACCATAAATGGACTAGAATAAGCCTCTAGAGGACGAACATGACCAAAATTTCAACCAATGACACAAAATAACACAAAATCGCATATTGGATGCAGAAGATTAATTAAAAACCCTAATTGGATTTGAATAAGCCTAGTGAGGACGAAAATGACCTAATTGAATTACCAATGACACAAAATCACTTATTATATGCACAAGATTGGTTAAAAACCCTAATTGGATTAGAATAAGCCTAGGGAGGACGAAAATGACCTAAATGTGCAACCAATGACACAAAATCACATATTGGATGCACAAGATTGGTTAAAAACCCTAATTGGATTAGAATAAGCCTAGGGAGGACGAAAATGACCTAAATGTTCAACCAATGACACAAAATGACACAAAATCACATATTGGATGCACAAGATTGGTTAAAAACCCTAATTGGATTAGAAAAAGCTTAGGGAGGACAAAAATTTCCTAAATGTTCAACCAATGACACAAAATCACATATTGGATGCACAAGATTGGTTAAAAACCCTAATTGGATTAGAATAAGCCTAGGGAGGACGAAAATGACCTAAATGTTCAACCAATGACACAAAATGACACAAAATCACTTATTGGATGCACAAGATTGGTTAAAAACCCTAATTGGATTAGAATAAGCCTAGGGAGGACAAAAATGACCTAAATGTGCAACCAATGACACAAAATCACATATTGGATGCACAAGATTGGTTAAAAACCCTAATTGGATTAGAATATGCCTAGGGAGGACGAAAATGACCTAAATGTTCAACCAATGACACAAAATGACACAAAATCACATATTGGATGCACAAGATTGGTTAAAAACCCTAATTGGAATAGAATAAGCCTAGGGAGGACGAAAATGACCTAAATGTTCAACCAATGACAGAAAACGACACAAAATCACATATTAGATGCACAAGATTGGTTAAAAACCCTAATTGGATTAGAATAAGCCTAGGGAGGACGAAAATGACCTAAATGTTCAACCAATGACAAAAAATGACACAAAATCACATATTAGATGCACAAGATTGGTTAAAAACCCTAATTGGATTAGAATAAGCCTAGGGAGGACGAAAATGACCTAAATGTTCAACCAATGACACAAAATGACACAAAATCACATATTGGATCCACAAGATTGGTTAAAAACCCTAATTGCATTAGAATAAGCCTAGCGAGGACGAAAATGACCTAATTGGATTACCAATGACACAAAACCACTTATTATATACACAAGATTGGTTAAAAACCCTAATTGGATTAGAATAAGCCTAGGGAGGACGAAAATGAC
>JBBPBQ010000006.1:8157685-8188222 GCA_037974755.1 Cicer yamashitae | reverse complement strand
CAACCAATGACACAAAATCACATATTGGATGCACAAGATTGGTTAAAAACCCTAATTGGATTAGAATAAGCCTAGGGAGGACGAAAATGACCTAAATGTTCAACCAATGACACAAAATGACACAAAATCACATATTGGATCCACAAGATTGGTTAAAAACCCTAATTGGATTAGAATAATCCTAGCGAGGACGAAAATGACCTAATTGGATTACCAATGACAGAAAATCACTTATTATATGCACAAGAATGGTTAAAAACCCTAATTGGATTAGAATATGCCTAGGGAGGACGAAATTTGCCTAAATGGTCAACCAATGACACAAAATCACATATTGGATGCACAAGATTGGTTAAAAACCCTAATTGGATTAGAATAAGCCTAGGGAGGACGAAAATGACCTAAATGTGCAACCAATGACACAAAATCACATATTGGATGCACAAGATTGGTTAAAAACCCTAATTGGATTAGAATAAGTCTAGGGAGGACCAAAATGACCAAAATGTTCAACCAATGACACAAAGTCACATATTGGATGCACAAGATTGGTTAAAAACCCTAATTGGATTAGAATAAGTCTATCGAGGACGAAAATGAACTTATTGGATTACCAATGACAGAAAATCACTTATTATATGCACAAGATTGGTTAAAGACCCTAATTGGATTAGAATAAGCCTAGGGAGGACGAAAATGACCTAAATGTGCAACCAATGACACAAAATCACATATTGGATGCACAAGATTGGTTAAAAACCCTAATTGGATTAGAATAAGCCTAGGGATGACGAAAATGACCTAAATGTTCAACCAATGACACAACATGACACAAAATCACATATTGGATGCACAAGATAGGCTAAAAACCCTAATTGGATTAGAATAAGCCTAGGGAGGACGAAAATGACCTAAATGTTCAACCAATGACACAAAATCACATATTGGATGCACAAGTTTGGTTAAAAACCCTAATTGGATTAGAATAAGCCTAGGGAGGACGAAAATGACCTAAATGTTCAACCAATGACACAAAATGACACAAAATCACATATTGGATCCACAAGATTGGTTAAAAACCCTAATTGCATTAGAATAAGCCTAGCGAGGACGAAAATGACCTAATTGGATTACCAATGACACAAAACCACTTATTATATACACAAGATTGGTTAAAAACCCTAATTGGATTAGAATAAGCCTAGGGAGGACGAAAATGACTTAAATGTGCAACCAATGACACAAAATCACATATGGGATGCACAAGATTAGATAAAAATCCTAATTGGATTAGAATAAGCCTAGGTAGGACGAAAATGACCTAAATGTTCAACCAATGACATAAAATCACATATTGGAAGCACAAGATTGGTTAAAAACCCTAATTGGATCACAATAAGCCTAGGGAGGACGAAAATGACCTAAATGTGCAACCAATGACACAAAATCACATATTGGATGCACAAGATTGGTTAAAAACCCAAATTGGATTAGAATAAGCCTAGGGAGGACCAAAATGACCTAAATGTTCCACCAATGACCAAAATCATATATTGGATGCACAAGATTGGTTAAAAACCGTAATTGGATTAGAATAAGCCTAGGGAGGACGAAAATGACCTAAATGTTCGACCAATGACACAAATTGACACAAAATCACATATGGGATGCACAAGAGTGGATTAAAATCCTAATTGGATTAGAATAAGCCTTGGGAGAACGAAAATGACCTAAATGTTCAACCAATGACACAAAATCACATATTGGATGCACAAGATTGGTTAAAAACCCTAATTGGATTAGAATAAGTTTAGCGAGGACGAAAATGACCTAATCGGATTAAAAATGACACAAAATCACTTATTATATGCACAAGATTGGTTAAAAACCCTAATTGGATTAGAATAAACCTAGGGAGGACGAAAATGACCTAAATGTGCAACCAATGACACAAAATCACATATTAGATGCACAAGATTGGTTAAAAACCCTAATTGGATTAGAATAAGCCTAGGGAGGACGAAAATGACCTAAATGTTCAACCAATGACACAAATTGACACAAAATCGCATATGGCATGCACAACATTGGATTAAAATACTAATTGGATTAGAATAAGCCTGGGGAGGACGAAAATGACCTAAATGTTCAACCAATGACACAAAATCACATATTGGATGCACAAGATTGGTTAAAAACCCTAATTTGATTACAATAAGACTAGAAAGGACGAAAATGACCTAAATGTGGAAACAATGACACAAAATCACATATTGGATGCACAAGATTGGTTAAAAACCCTAATTGGATTAGAATAAGTCTAGGGAGGACCAAAATGACCTAAATGTTCAACCAATGACACAAAGTCACATATTGGATGCACAAGATTGGTTAAAAACCCTAATTGGATTAGAATAAGTCTATCGAGGACGAAAATGAACTTATTGGATTACCAATGACAGAAAATCACTTATTATATGCACAAGATTGGTTAAAGACCCTAATTGGATTAGAATAAGCCTAGGGAGGACGAAAATGACCTAAATGTGCAACCAATGACACAAAATCACATATTGGATGCACAAGATTGGTTAAAAACCCTAACTGGATTAGAATAAGCCTAGGGAGGACGAAAATGACCTAAATGTTCAACCAATGACACAAAATGACACAAAATCACATATTGGATGCACAAGATAGGCTAAAAACCCTAATTGGATTAGAATAAGCCTAGGGAGGACGAAAATGACCTAAATGTGCAACCAATGACACAAAATCACATATTGGATGCACAAGATTGGTTAAAAACCCTAATTGGATTAGAATAAGCCTAGGGATGACGAAAATGACCTAAATGTGCAACCAATGACACAAAATCACATATTGGATGCACAAGATTGGTTAAAAACCCAAATTGGATTAGAATAAGCCTAGGGAGGACGAAAATGACCTAAATGTTCAACCAATGACACAAAATAACATATTGGATGCACAAGATTGGTTAAAAACCCTAATTGGATTAGAATAAGCCTAGGGAGGACGAAAATGACCTAAATGTGCAACCAATGACACAAAATCACATATTGGATGCACAAGATTGGTTAAAAACCCTAATTGGATTACAATAAGCCTAGCGAGGACGAAAATAACCTAATTGGATCACCAATGACACAAAATGACACAAAATCACATATTGGATGCATAAGATTGGTCAAAAACCCTAATTGGATTACAATAAGCCTAGCGAGGACGAAAATGACCTAATTGGATTACCAATGACACAAAATCACTTATTATATGCACAAGATTGGTTAAAAACCCTAATTGGATTAGAATACGCCTAGGGAGTACGAAAATGACCTAAAGGTGCAACCAATGACAAAAAATCACATATTGGATGCCCAAGATTGGTTAAAAACCCTAATTGGATTAGAACAAGCCTAGGGAGGACGAAAATGACCAAAATATTCAACTAATGACACAAAATGATACAAAATCACATATTGGATGCACAAGATTGGTTCAAAACCCTAATTGGAATAGAATAAGCCTAGGGAGGACAAAAATGACCTAAATGTGCAACCAATGACACAAAATCACATATTGGATGCACAAGATTGGTTAAAAACCCTAATTGGATTAGAATAAGCCTAGGGAGGACGAAAATGACCTAAATGTTCAACCAATGACACAAAATGACACAAAATCACATATTGGATGCACAAGAATGGTTAAAAACCCTAATTGGATGAGAATAAGCCTAGGGAGGACGAAAATGACCTAAATGTTCAACCAATGACACAAAATCACATATTGGATGCACAAGATTGGTTAAAAACCCTAATTGGATTAGAATAAGCCTAGGGAGGACGAAAATGACCTAAATGTTCAACCAATGACACAAAATCACATATTGGATGCACAAGATTGGTTAACAACCCTAATTGGATTAGAATAAGCCTAGGGAGGACCAAAATGACCTAACTGTTCAACCAATGACACAAAATGCACAAAATCACATATTGGATGCACAAGATTGGTTAAAAACCCTAATTGGATTAGAATAAGCCTAGGGAGGACGAAAATGATCTAAATGTTCAACCAATGACACAAAATCACATATTGGATGCACAAGATTGGATAAAAACCCTAATTGGATTAGAATAAGCTTAGGGAGGAAGAAAATGACCTAAATGTTCAACCAATGACACAAAATCACATATTGGATGCACAAGATTGGTTAAAAACCCTAATTGGATTAGAATAAGCCTAGGGAAGACGAAAATGACCTAAATGTTCAACCAATGACACAAAATGACACAAAATCACATATTGGATGCACAAGAGTGGTTAAAAACCCTAATTGGATTAGTATAAGCCTAGGGAGGACGAAAATCACCTAAATGTTCAACCAATGACACAAAATGACACAAAATCACATATTGGATGCACAAGATTGCTTAAAAACCCTAATTGAATTAGAATAAGCCTAGGGAGGACGAAAATGACCTAAACGTGCAACCAATGACACAAAATCACATATTGGATGCACAAGATTGTTTAAAAACCCTAATTGGATTAGAATAAGCATAGGGAGGAGGAAAATGACATAAATGTGCAACCAATGACACAAAATCACATATTGGATGCACAAGATTGGTTAAAAACCCTAATTGGATTAGAATAAGCCTAGGGAGGACGAAAATGACCTAAATGTTCAACCAATGACACAAAATGACACAAAATCACATATTGGATCCACAAGATTGGTTAAAAACCCTAATTGGATTAGAATAATCCTAGCGAGGACGAAAATGACCTAATTGGATTACCAATGACAGAAAATCACTTATTATATGCACAAGAATGGTTAAAAACCCTAATTGGATTAGAATATGCCTAGGGAGGACGAAATTTGCCTAAATGGTCAACCAATGACACAAAATCACATATTGGATGCACAAGATTGGTTAAAAACCCTAATTGGATTAGAATAAGCCTAGGGAGGACGAAAATGACCTAAATGTGCAACCAATGACACAAAATCACATATTGGATGCACAAGATTGGTTAAAAACCCTAATTGGATTAGAATAAGTCTAGGGAGGACCAAAATGACTTAAATGTTCAACCAATGACACAAAGTCACATATTGGATGCACAAGATTGGTTAAGAACCCTAATTGGATTAGAATAAGCCTAGGGAGGACGAAAATGACCTAAATGTGCAACCAATGAGACAAAATCACATATTCGATGCACAAGATTGGTGAAAAACCCTAATTGGATTAGAATAAGCCTAGGGAGGACGAAAATGACCTAAATGTTCAACCAATGACGAAAAATGACACAAAATCACATATTGGATGCACAAGATTGGTTAAAAACCCTAATTGGATTAGAATAATCCTAGCGAGGACGAAAATGACCTAATTGGATTACCAATAACACAAAATCACTTATTATATGCACAAGATTGGTTAAAAACCATAATTGGATTAGAATAAGCCTAGGGAGGACGAAAATGACCTAAATGTTCAACCAATGACCCAAAATGACACAAAATCACATATTGGATGCACAAGATTGGTTAAAAACCCTAATTGGATTAGAATAAGCCTAGGGAGGACAAGAATGACCTAAATGTGCAACCAATGACACAAAATCACATATTGGATGCATAAGATTGGTTAAAAACCCTAATTGGATTAGAATAAGCCTAGCGAGGACTAAAATGACCTAATTGGATTACCAATGACATAAAATCACTTATTATATGCACAAGATTGGTTAAAAACCCTAATTGGATTAGAATAAGCCTAGGGAGGACAAAAATGACCTAAATGTGCAACCAATGACACAAAATCACATATTGGATGCACAAGATTGGTTAAAAACCCTAATTGTATTAGAATAAGCCTAGGGAGGACGAAAATGACCTAAATGTTCAACCAATGACACAAAATCACATATTGGATGCACAAGATTGGTTAAAAACCCTAATTTGATTAGAATAAGCCTAGGGAGGACGAAAATGACCTAAATGTTCAACCAATGACACAAAATCACATATTGGATGCACAAGATTGGTTAAAAACCCTAATTGGATTAGAATAAGCCTAGGGAGGACGAAAATGACCTAAATGTTCAACCAATGACACAAAATGACAGAAAATCACAGATTGGATGCACAAGATTGGTTAAAAACCCTAATTGGATTAGAATAAGCCTACGGAGGACGAAAATGACCTAAATGTTCAACAAATGACACAAAATGACACAAAATAACATATTGGATGCACAAGATTGGTTAAAAACCTTAATTGGATTAGAATAAGCCTAGGGAGGACAAAAATGACCTAAATATTCAACCGATGACACAAAATCACATATTGGATGCACAAGATTGGTTAAAAACCCTAATTGGATTAGAATAAGCCTAGGGAGGACGAAAATGACCTAAATGTTCAACCAATGACACAAAATCACATATTGGATGCACAAGATTGGTTAAAAACCCTAATTGAATTAGAATAAGTTTAGCGAGGACGAAAATGACCTAATCGGATTACAAATGACACAAAATCACTTATTATATGCACAAGATTGGTTAGAAACCCTAATTGGATTAGAATAAGCCTAGGGAGGACGAAAATGACCTACATGTGCAACCAATGACACAAAATCACATATTGGATGCACAAGATTGGTTAAAAACCCTAATTGGATTAGAATAAGCCTAGGGAGGACGAAAATGACCTAAATGTTCAACCAATGACACAAAATGACACAAAATCACATATTGGATCCACAAGATTGGTTAAAAACCCTAATTGGATCAGAATAAGCCTAGGGAGGACAAAAATGACCTAAATGTGCAACCAATGACACAAAATCACATATTGGATGCACAAGATTGGTTAAAAACCCTAATTGAATTAGAATAAGTTTAGCGAGGACGAAAATGACCTAATCGGATTACAAATGACACAAAATCACTTATTATATGCACAAGATTGGTTAGAAACCCTAATTGGATTAGAATAAGCCTAGGAAGGACGAAAATGACCTAAATGTGCAACCAATGACACAAAATCACATATTGGATGCACAAGATTGGTTAAAAACCCTAATTGGATTAGAATAAGCCTAGGGAGGACGAAAATGACCTAAATGTGGAACCAATGACACAAAATCACATATTGGATGCACAAGATTGGTTAAAAACCCTAATTGAATTAGAATAAGTTTAGCGAGGACGAAAATGACCTAATCGGATTACAAATGACACAAAATCACTTATTATATGCACAAGATCTGTTAGAAACCCTAATTGGATTAGAATAAGCCTAGGGAGGACGAAAATGACCTAAATGTGCAACCAATGACACAAAATCACATATTGGATGCACAAGATTGGTTAAAAACCCTAATTGGATTAGAATAAGCCTAGGGAGGACGAAAATGACCTAAATGTTCAACCAATGACACAAATTGACACAAAATCGCATATGGCATGCACAACATTGGATTAAAATACTAATTGGATTAGAATAAGCCTGGGGAGGACGAAAATGACCTAAATGATCAACCAATGACACAAAATCACATATTGGATGCACAAGATTGGTTAAAAACCCTAATTGGATTAGAATAAGACTAGGGAGGACGAAAATTACCTAAATGTGGAAACAATGACACAAAATCACATATTGGATGCACAAGATTGGTTAAAAACCCTAATTGGATTAGAATAAGTCTAGGGAGGACCAAAATGACCAAAATGTTCAACCAATGACACAAAGTCACATATTGGATGCACTAGATTGGTTAAAAACCCTAATTGGATTAGAATAAGTCTATCGAGGACGAAAATGAACTTATTGGATTACCAATGACAGAAAATCACTTATTATATGCACAAGATTGGTTAAAGACCCTAATTGGATTAGAATAAGCCTAGGGAGGACGAAAATGACCTAAATGTGCAACCAATGACACAAAATCACATATTGGATGCACAAGATTGGTTAAAAACCCTAATTGGATTAGAATAAGCCTAGGGAAGACGAAAATGACCTAAATGTTCAACCAATGACACAAATTGACACAAAATCGCATATGGCATGCACAACATTGGATTAAAATACTAATTGGATTAGAATAAGCCTGGGGAGGACGAAAATGACCTAAATGTTCAACCAATGACACAAAATCACATATTGGATGCACAAGATTGGTTAAAAACCCTAATTGGATTAGAATAAGCCTAGGGAGGACGAAAATGACCTAAATTTTCAACCAATGACACAAAAACACATATTGGATGCACAAGATTGGTTAAAAACCCTAATTGGATTAGAATAAGCCTAGGGAGGACGAAAATGACCTAAATGTGCAACCAATGACACAAAATCACATATTGGATGCACAAGATTGGTTAAAAACCCTAATTGGATTAGAATAAGCCTAGGGAGGACGAAAATGACCTAAATGTTCAACCAATGACACAAAGTGACACAAAATCACATATTGGATGCACAAGATTGGTTAAAAACCCTAATTGGATTAGAATTAGCCAAGGGAGGACGAAAATGACCTAAATGTTCAACCAATGACACAAAATCACATATTGGATGCACAAGATTGGTTAAAAACCCTAATTGGATTAGAATAAGCCTAGGGAGGACGAAAATGACCTAAATGTTCAACCAATGACACAAAATGACACAAAATCACATATTGGATGCAGAAGATTGGTTAAAAACTCTAATTGGATTAGAATAAGCCAAGGGAGGACGAAAATGACCTAAATGTTCAACCAATGACACAAAATCACATATTGGATGCACAAGATTGGTTAAAAACCCTAATTGGATTAGAATAAGCCTAGGGAGGACGAACATGACCTAAATGTTCAACCAATGACACAAAATCACACAAAATCACACATTGGATGCACAAGATTGGTTAAAAACCCTAATTGGATTAAAATTAGCCTAGGGAGGACGAAAATGACCTAAATGTTCAACCAATGACACAAAATCACATATTGGATGCACAAGATTGGTTAAAAACCCTAATTGGATTAGAATAAGCCTAGGGAGGACGAAAATGACCTAAATGTTCAACAATTGACACAAAATGACACAAAATCACATATTGGATGCACAAGATTGGTTAAAAACCCTAATTGGATTAGAATTAGCCTAGGGACGACGAAAATGACCTAAATTTTCAACCAATGACAAAAAATGACACAAAATCACATATTGGATGCACAAGATTGGTTAAAAACCCTAATTGGATTAGAATTAGCCTAGGGAGGACGAAAATGACCTAAATGTTCAACCAATGACACAAAATGACATAAAATCACATAATGGATGCACAACATTGGTTAAAAACCCTAATTGGATTATAATAAGCCTAGGGAGGACGAAAATGACCTAAATGTTCAACCAATGACACAAAATCACATATTGGATGCACAAGATTGGTTAAAAACCCTAATTGGATTAGAATAAGCCTAGGGAGGACGAAAATGACCTAAATGTTCAACCAATGACACAAAATGACACAAAATCACATATTGGATGCACAAGATTGGTTAAAAACCCTAGTTGGATTATAATAAGCCTAGGGAGGACGAAAATGACCTAAATGTTCAACCAATGACACAAAATCACATATTGGATGCACAAGATTGGTTAAAAACCCTAATTGGATTAGAATAAGCCTAGGGAGGACGAAAATGACCTAAATGTTCAACCAATGACACAAAATGACACAAAATCACATATTGGATGCACAAGATAGGCTAAAAACCCTAATTGGATTAGAATAAGCCTAGGGAGGACGAAAATGACCTACATGTGCAACCAATGACACAAAATCACATATTGGATGCACAAGATTGGTTAAAAACCCTAATTGGATTAGAATAAGCCTAGGGAGGACGAAAATGACCTAAATGTTCAACCAATGACACAAAATGACACAAAATCACATATTGGATGCTCAAGATTGGTTAAAAACCCTAATTGGATTAGAATAAGGCTAGGAAGGACGAAAATGACCTAAATGTTCAACCAATGACACAAAATCACATATTGGATGCACAAGATTGGTTAAAAACCCTAATTGGATTAGAATAAGCCTAGGGAGGACGAAAATGACCTAAATGTTCAACCAATGACACAAAATCACACAAAATCACATATTGGATGCACAAGATTGGTTAAAAACCCTAATTGGATTAGAATAAACCTAGGGAGGACAAATATGACCTAAATGTTCAACCAATGACACAAAATCACATATTGGATGCACAAGATTGGTTAAAAACCCTAATTGGATTAGAATAAGCCTAGGGAGGACGAAAATGACCTAAATGTTCAACCAATGACACAAAATGACACAAAATCACATATTGGATGCTCAAGATTGGTTAAAAACCCTAATTGGATTACAATAAGCCTAGGGAGGACGAAAATGACCTAAATGTTCAACCAATGACACAAAATCACATATTGGATGCACAAGATTGGTTAAAAACCCTAATTGGATTAGAATAAGCCTAGGGAGGACGAAAATGACCTAAATGTTCAACCAATGACACAAAATGACAGAAAATCACATATTGGATGCACAAGATTGGTTAAAAACCCTAATTGGATTAGAATAAGCCTATGGAGGACGAAAATGATCTATATGTTCAACCAACGACACAAAATGAAACAAAATCACATATTGGATGCACAAGATTGGTTTAAAACCCTAATTGGATTAGAATAAGCCTAGGGAGGACGAAAATGACCTAAGTGTTCAACCAATGACACAAAATCACATATTGGATGCACAAGATTGGTTAAAAACCCTAATTGGATTAGAATAAGCCTAGGGAGGACGAAAATGACCTAAATGTTCAACCAATGACACAAAATCACATATTGGATGCACAAGATTGGTTAAAAACCCTAATTGGATTAGAATAAGCCTAGGGATGACGAAAATGACTTAAATGTTCAACCAATGACACAAATTCACATATTGGATGCACAAGATTGGTTAAAAACCCAAATTGGATTAGAATAAGCCAAGGTAGGACGAAAATGACCTAAATGTTCAACCAATGACACAAAATCACATATTGGATGCACAAGATTGGTTAAAAACCCTAATTGGATTAGAATAAGCCTAGGGAGGACGAAAATGACCTAAATGTTCAACCAGTGACACAAAATGACACAAAATCACGTATTGGTTGCACAAGATTGGTTAAAAACCCTAATTGGATTGGAATAAGCCTAGGGAGGACGAAAATGACCTAAATGTTCAACCAATGACACAAAATCACATATTGGATGCACAAGATTGGTTAAAAACCCTAATTGGATTAGAATAAGCCTAAGGAGGACGAAAATGACCTAAATGTTCAACCAATGACAAAAAATGACACAAAATCACATATTGGATGCACAAGATTGGTTAAAAACCCTAATTGGATTAGAATAAGCCTAGCGAGGAGGAAAATGACCTAATTGGATTACCAATGACACAAAATCACTTATTATATGCACAAGATTGGTCAAAAACCCTAATTGGATTAGAATATGCCTAAGGAGGACGAAAATGACCTAAATGTGCAACCAATGACACAAAATCGCATATGGGATTCACAAGATTGGATAAAAATCCTAATTGGATTACAATAAGCCTAGGGAGGACGAAAATGACCTAAATGTTCAACCAATGACACAAAATCACATATTAGATGCACAAGATTTGTTAAAAACCCTAATTGGATTAGAATAAGTTTGGCAAGGACGAAAATGACATAATCGGATTACAAATGACACAAAATCACTTATTATATGCACAAGATTGGTTAAAAATTCTAATTGGATTAGAATAAGCCTAGGGAGGACGAAAATGACCTAAATGTGCAACCAATGACACAAAATCACATATTGGATGCACAAGATTGGTTAAAAACCCTAATTGGATTAGAATAAGCCTAGGGAGGACGAAAATGACCTAAATGTGCAACCAATGACACAAAATCACATATTGGATGCACAAGATTGGTTAAAAACCTAAATTGGATTAGAATAAGCCTAGGGAGAACGAAAATGACCTAAATGTTCAACCAATAACACAAAATAACACAAAACCACATATTGGATGCATAAGATTTGTTAAAAACCCTAATTGGATTAGAATAAGCCTAGCGAGGACGAAAATGACCAAATTGGATTACCAATGACATAAAATCACTTATTATATGCACAAGATTGGTTAAAAACCCTAATTGGATTAGAATAAGCCTAGGGAGGACGAAAATGACCTAAATGTGCAACCAATGACACAAAATCACATATTCGATGCACAAGATTGGTTAAAAACCCTAATTGGATTAGAATAAGCCTAGGGAGGACGAAAATGACCTAAATGTGCAACCAATGACACAAAATCACATATTGGATGCACAAGATTGGTTAAAAACCCTAATTGGATTAGAATAAGCCTAGGGAGGACGAAAATGACCTAAATGTTCAACCAATGACACAAATTGACACAAAATCGCATATGGGATGCACAACATTGGATTAAAATCCTAATTGGAGTAGAATAAGCCTGGGGAGGACGAAAATGACATAAATGTTCAACCAATGACACAAAATCACATATTGGATGCACAAGATTGGTTAAAAACCCTAATTGGATTAGAATAAGCCTAGGGAGGACGAAAATGACCTAAATGTGCAACCAATGACACAAAATCACATATTGGATGCACAAGATTGGTTAAAAACCCTAATTGGATTAGAATAAGTCTAGGGAGGACCAAAATGACCTAAATGTTCAACCAATGACACAAAGTCACATATTGGATGCACAAGATTGGTTAAGAACCCTAATTGGATTAGAATAAGCCTAGGGAGGACGAAAATGACCTAAATGTGCAACCAATGAGACAAAATCACATATTCGATGCACAAGATTGGTGAAAAACCCTAATTGGATTAGAATAAGCCTAGGGAGGACGAAAATGACCTAAATGTTCAACCAATGACCCAAAATGACACAAAATCACATATTGGATGCACAAGATTGGTTAAAAACCCTAATTGGATTAGAATAAGCCTAGGGAGGACAAGAATGACCTAAATGTGCAACCAATGACACAAAATCACATATTGGATGCAAAAGATTGGTTAAAAACCCTAATTGGATTAGAATAAGCCTAGGGAGGACGAAAATGACCTAAATGTGCAACCAATGACACAAAATCACTTATTATATGCACAAGATTGGTTAAAAACCCTAAGTGGATTAGAATAAGCCTAGGGATGACAAAAATGACCTAAATGTGCAACCAATGACACAAAATCACATATTGGAAGCACAAGATTGTTTAAAAACCCTAATTGGATTAGAATAAGCCTAGGGAGGACGAAAATGACCTAAATGTTCAACCAATGACCCAAAATGACACAAAATCACATATTGGATGCACAAGATTGGTTAAAAACCCTAATTGGATTAGAATAAGCCTAGGGAGGACAAGAATGACCTAAATGTGCAACCAATGACACAAAATCACATATTGGATGCATAAGATTGGTTAAAAACCCTAAATGGATTAGAATAATCCTAGCGAGGACGAAAATGACCTAATTGGATTACCAATAACACAAAATCACTTATTATATGCACAAGATTGGTTAAAAACCATAATTGGATTAGAATAAGCCTAGGGAGGACGAAAATGACCTAAATGTTCAACCAAAGATTCAAAATGACACAAAATCACATATTGGATGCACAAGATTGGTTAAAAACCCTAATTGGATTAGAATAAGCCTAGGGAGGACAAGAATGACCTAAATGTGCAACCAATGACACAAAATCACATATTGGATGCATAAGATTGGTTAAAAACCCTAATTGGATTAGAATAAGCCTAGCGAGGACTAAAATGACCTAATTGGATTACCAATGACATAAAATCACTTATTATATGCACAAGATTGGTGAAAAACCCTAATTGGATTAGAATAAGCCTAGGGATGACAAAAATGACCTAAATGTGCAACCAATGACACAAAATCACGTATTGGATGCACAAGATTGTTTAAAAACCCTAATTGGATTAGAATAAGCCTGGGGAGGACGAAAATGACCTAAATGTTCAACCAATGACACAAAATCACATATTGAATGCACAAGATTGGTTAGAAACCCTAATTGTATTAGAATAAGCCTAGGGAGGACGAAAATGACCTAAATGTTCAACCAATGACACAAAATCACATATTGGATGCATAAGATTGGTTAAAAACCCTAAATGAATAAGAATAAGCCTCGGGAGGACGAAAATGACCAAAATGTTCAACCAATGACACAAAATGACACAAAATCACATATTGGATGCACAAGATTGGTTAAAAACCCTAATTGGATTAGAATAAGCCTAGTGAGGACGAAAATGACCTAATTGAATTACCAATGACACAAAATCACTTATTATATGCACAAGATTGGTTAAAAACCCTAATTGGATTAGAATAAGCCTAGGGAGGACGAAAATGACCTAAATGTTCAACCAATGATACAAAATCACATATTGGATGCATAAGATTGAGTAAAAACCCTAATTGGATTAGAATAAGCCTAGCGAGAACGAAAATGGCATAATTGGATTACCAATGACACAAAATCACTTATTATATGCACAAGATTGGTTAAAAACCATGATTGGATTAGAATAAGCCTAGGGAGGACAAAAATGACCTAAATGTGCAACCAATGACACAAAATAACATATTGGATGCACGAGATAGGTTAAAAACACAAATTGGATTAGAATAAGCCTAGGGAGGACGAAAATGACCTAAATGTTCAACCAATGACATAAAATAACACAAAATCACATATTGGATGCATAAGATTGGTTAAAAACCCTAATTGGATTAGAATAAGCCTAGCGAGAATTAAAATGACATAATTGGATAACCGATGACACAAAATCAGTTATTATATGCACAAGATTGGTTAAAAACCCTAATTGGATTAGAATAAGCCTAGGGAGGACGAAAATGACCTAAATGTGCAACCAATGACACAAAATCACATATTGGATGCACAAGATTGGTTAAAAACCCTAATTGGATTAGAATAAGCCTTGGGAGGACGAAAATGACCTAAATAATCAACCAATGACACAAATTGACACAAAATCACATATGGTATGCACAAGATTGGATAAAAATCCTAATTGGATTAGAATAAGCCTGGGGAGGACGAAAATGACCTAAATGTACAACCAATGACACAAAATCACATATTGGATGCACAAGATTGGTTAAAAACCCTAATTGGATTAGAATAAGCCTAGGGTGGAAGAAAATGACCTAAATGTGCCACCAATGACAGAAAATCACATATTGGATGCACAAGATTGGTTAAAACCCTAATTGGATTAGAATAAGTCTAGGGAGGACCAAAATGACCTAAATGTTCAACCAATGACACAAAGTCACATATTGGATGCACAAGATTGGTTAAAAACCCTAATTGGATTTGAATAAGTCTAGCGAGGACGAAAATGAACTTATTGGATTACCAATGACACAAAATCACTTATAATATGCAGAAGATTGGTTAAAGACCCTAATTGGATTAGAATAAGCCTAGGGAGGACAAAAATGACCTAAATGTGCAACCAATGACACAAAATAACATATTGGATGCACGAGATAGGTTAAAAACACAAATTGGATTAGAATAAGCCTAGGGAGGACGAAAATGACCTAAATGTTCAACCAATGACATAAAATAACACAAAATCACATATTGGATGCATAAGATTGGTTAAAAACCCTAATTGGATTAGAATAAGCCTAGCGAGAATTAAAATGACATAATTGGATAACCGATGACACAAAATCAGTTATTATATGCACAAGATTGGTTAAAAACCCTAATTGGATTAGAATAAGCCTAGGGAGGACGAAAATGACCTAAATGTGGAACCAATGACACAAAATCACATATTGAATGCACAAGATTGGTTAAAAACCCTAATTGGATTAGAATAAGACTAGGGAGGACGAAAATGACCTAAATGTTTAACCAATGACACAAAATGACACAAAATCACATATTGGATGCACAAGATTGGTTAAAAACCCTAATTGGATTAGAATAAGCCTAGCGAGGACGAAAATGACCTAATTGGATTACCAATGACACAAAATCACTTATTATATGCACAAGATTGGTTAGAAACCCTAATTGGATTAGAATATGCCTAGGGAGGACGAAATTTGCCTAAATGTTCAACCAATGACACAAAATCACATATTGGATGCACAAGATTGGTTAAAAACCCTAATTGGATTAGAATAAGCCTAGGGAGGACGAAAATGACCTAAATGTGCAACCAATGACACAAAATCACATATTGGATGCACAAGATTGGTTAAAAACCCTAATTGGATTAGAATAAGCCTAGGGAGGACGAGAATGACCTAAATGTGCAACCAATGACACAAAATCACATATTGGATGCATAAGATTGGTTAAAAATCTTAATTGGATTAGAATAAGCCTAGCGAGGACGAAATTTGCCTAAATGTTCAACCAATGACACAAAATCACATATTGGATGCACAAGATTGGTTAAAAACCCTAATTGGATTAGAATAAGCCTAGGGAGGACGAAAATGACCTAAATGTGCAACCAATGACACAAAATCACATATTAGATGCACAAGATTGGTTAAAAACCCTAATTGGATTAGAATAAGTCTAGGGAGGACCAAAATGACCTAAATGTTCAATCAATGACACAAAGTCACATATTGGATGCACAAGATTGGTAAAAAACCCTAATTGGATTAGAATAAGTCTAGCGAGGACGAAAATGAACTTATTGGATTACCAATGACACAAAATCACTTATTATATGCATAAGATTGGTTAAAGACCCTAATTGGATTAGAATAAGCCTAGGGAGGATGAAAATGACCTAAATGTGCAACCAATGACACAAAATCACATATTGGATACACAAGATTGGTTAAAAACTCTAATTGGATTACAATAAGCCTAGGGAGGACGAAAATGACCTAAATGTGCAACCAATGACACAAAATCACATATTGGATGCACAAGATTGGTTAAAAACCCTAATTGGATTAGAATAAGCCTAGGGAGGATGAAAATGACCTAAATGTTAAACCAATGACACAAAATGACACAAAATCACATATTGGATGCACAAGATTGGTTAAAAACCCTAATTGGATTAGAATAAGCCTAGCGAGGACGAAAATGACCTAATTGGATTACCAATGACACAAAATCACTAATTATATGCACAAGATTGGTTAAAAACCCTAATTGGATTAGAATATGCCTAGGGAGGACGAAAATGACCTAAATGTGCAACCAATGACACAAAATCGCATATGGGATGCACAAGATTGGATAAAAATCCTAATTGGATTACAATAAGCCTAGGGAGGACGAAAATGACCTAAATGTTCAACCAATGACACAAAATCACATATTGGATGCACAAGATTGGTTAAAAACCCTAATTGGATTAGAATAAGCCTAGGGAAGACGAAAATGACCTAATGTGCAACCAATGACACAAAATCACATATTGGATGCACAAGATTGGTTAAAAACACTAATTGGGTTAGAATAAGCCTAGGGAGGACGAAAATGACCTAAATGTTCAACCAATGACAAAAAATGACACAAAATCACATATTGGATGCACAAGATTGGTTAAGAACCCTAATTGGATTAGAATAAGTTTAGCGAGGACGAAAATGACCTAAATGTTCAACCAATGACACAAAATCACATATTGGATGCACAAGATTGGTTAAAAACCCTAATTGGATTAGAATAAGCCGAGGGAGGACAAGAATGATCAAAATGTGCAACCAATGACACAAAATCACACATTGGATGCATAAGATTGGTTAAAAACCCTAATTGGATTAGAATAAGCCTAGCGAGGACGAAAATGACCTAATTGGATTACCAATGACATAAAATCCCTTATTATATGCACAAGATTGGTTAAAAACGCTAATTGGATTAGAATAAGCCTAGGGAGGACAAAAATGACCAAAATATGCAACCAATGACACAAAATCACATATTGGATGCACAAGATTGGTTAAAAACCCTAATTGGATTAGAATAAGCCTAGGGAGGACGAAAATGACCTAAATGTTCAACCAATGACACAAATTGACACAAAATCACATATGGGATGCACAAGATTGGATTAAAATCCTAATTGGATTAGAATAAGCCTGGGGAGGACGAAAATGACCTAAATGTTCAACCAATGACACAAAATCACAATTGGATGCACAAGATTGGTTAAGAACCCTAATTGGATTAGAATAAGCCTAGGGAGGACGAAAATGACCTAAATGTTCAACCAATGACAAAAATGACACAAAATCACATATTGGATGCATAAGATGGGTTAAAAACCCTAAATGGATTAGAATAAGCCTCGGGAGGACGAAAATGACCAAAATGTTCAACCAATGACACAAAATGACACAAAATCACATATTGGATGCACAAGATTGGTTAAAAACCCTAATTGGATTAGAATAAGCCTAGTGAGGACGAAAATGACCTAATTGAATTACCAATGACACAAAATCACTTATTATATGCACAAGATTGGTTAAAAACCCTAATTGGATTAGAATAAGCCTAGGGAGGACGAAAATGACCTAAATGTTCAACCAATGATACAAAATCACATATTGGATGCATAAGATTGAGTAAAAACCCTAATTGGATTAGAATAAGCCTAGCGAGAACGAAAATGGCATAATTGGATTACCAATGACACAAAATCACTTATTATATGCACAAGATTGGTTAAAAACCATGATTGGATTAGAATAAGCCTAGGGAGGACAAAAATGACCTAAATGTGCAACCAATGACACAAAATAACATATTGGATGCACGAGATAGGTTAAAAACACAAATTGGATTAGAATAAGCCTAGGGAGGACGAAAATGACCTAAATGTTCAACCAATGACATAAAATAACACAAAATCACATATTGGATGCATAAGATTGGTTAAAAACCCTAATTGGATTAGAATAAGCCTAGCGAGAATTAAAATGACATAATTGGATAACCGATGACACAAAATCAGTTATTATATGCACAAGATTGGTTAAAAACCCTAATTGGATTAGAATAAGCCTAGGGAGGACGAAAATGACCTAAATGTGCAACCAATGACACAAAATCACATATTGGATGCACAAGATTGGTTAAAAACCCTAATTGGATTACAATAAGCCTAAGCAGGACGAAAATGACCTAAATATGCAACCAATGACACAAAATCACATATTGGATGCACAAGATTGGTTAAAAACCCTAATTGGATTAGAATAAGCCTAGGGAGGACGAAAATGACCTAAATGTTCAACCAATGACACAAATTGACACAAAATCACATATGGTATGCATAAGATTGGATAAAAATCCTAATTGGATTAGAATAAGCCTGGGGAGGACGAAAATGACCTAAATGTACAACCAATGACACAAAATCACATATTGGATGCACAAGATTGGTTAAAAACCCTAATTGGATTAGAATAAGCCTAGTGAGGACGAAAATGACCTAATTGAATTACCAATGACACAAAATCACTTATTATATGCACAAGATTGGTTAAAAACCCTAATTGGATTAGAATAAGCCTAGGGAGGACGAAAATGACCTAATTGTTCAACCAATGATACAAAATGGCACAAAATCACATATTGGATGCACAAGATTGGTTAAAAACCCTAATTGGATTAGAATAAGCCTATGGAGGACGAAAATGACCTAAATGTTCAACCAATGACAAAAAATGACACAAAATCACATATTGGATGCACAAGATTGGTTAAAAACCCGAATTGGATTAGAATAAGCCTAGGGAGGACGAAATTTGCCTAAATGGTCAACCTATGACACAAAATCACATATTGGATGCACAAGATTGGTTAAAAACCCTAATTGGATTAGAATAAGCCTAGGGAGGACGAAAATGACCTAAATGTGCAACCAATGACACAAAATCACATATTAGATGCACAAGATTGGTTAAAAACCCTAATTGGATTAGAATAAGCCTAGGGAGGACGAAAAGGACCTAAATGTTCAACCAATGACACAAAATCACATATTGGATGCACAAGATTGGTTAAAAACCCTAATTGGATAAGAATAAGCCTATGGAGGACGAAAATGACCTAAATGTTCAACCAATGACACAAACTCGCATATTGGATGCACAAGATTGGTTAAAAACCCTAATTGGATTAGAATAAGCCTAGGGAGGACGAAAATAACTTAAATGTTCAACCAATGACACAAAATGACACAAAATCACATATTTGATGCACAAGATTGGTTAAAAACCCTAATTGCATTAGAATAAGCCTAGCGAGGACGAAAATGACCTAATTGGGTTACCAATGAAATAAAATCACTTATTATGTGCACAAGATTGGTTAAAAACCCTAATTGGATTAGAATAAGCCTAGGGAGGACGAAAATGACCTAAATGTGCAACCAATGACACAAAATGACACAAAATCACATATTGGATGCATAAGATTGGTTAAAAACCCTAAATGGATTAGAATAAGCCTCGGGAGGACGAAAATGACCAAAATGTTCAACCAATGACACAAAATGACACAAAATCACATATTGGATGCACAAGATTGGTTAAAAACCCTAATTGGATTAGAATAAGCCTAGTGAGGACGAAAATGACCTAATTGAATTACCAATGACACAAAATCACTTATTATATGCACAAGATTGGTTAAAAACCCTAATTGGATTAGAATAAGCCTAGGGAGGACGAAAATGACCTAAATGTTCAACCAATGATACAAAATCACATATTGGATGCATAAGATTGAGTAAAAACCCTAATTGGATTAGAATAAGCCTAGCGAGAACGAAAATGGCATAATTGGATTACCAATGACACAAAATCACTTATTATATGCACAAGATTGGTTAAAAACCATGATTGGATTAGAATAAGCCTAGGGAGGACAAAAATGACCTAAATGTGCAACCAATGACACAAAATAACATATTGGATGCACGAGATAGGTTAAAAACACAAATTGGATTACAATAAGCCTAGGGAGGACGAAAATGACCTAAATGTTCAACCAATGACATAAAATAACACAAAATCACATATTGGATGCATAAGATTGGTTAAAAACCCTAATTGGATTAGAATAAGCCTAGCGAGAATTAAAATGACATAATTGGATAACCGATGACACAAAATCAGTTATTATATGCACAAGATTGGTTAAAAACCCTAATTGGATTAGAATAAGCCTAGGGAGGACGAAAATGACCTAAATGTGCAACCAATGACACAAAATCACATATTGGATGCACAAGATTGGTTAAAAACCCTAATTGGATTAGAATAAGTCTAGGGAGGACCAAAATGACCTAAATGTTGAACCAATGACACAAAGTCACATATTGGATGCACAAGATTTGTTAAAAACCCTAATTGGATTAGAATAAGCCTAGGGAGGACGAAAATGACCTAAATGTGCAACCAATGAGACAAAATCACATATTCGATGCACAAGATTGGTGAAAAACCCTAATTGGATTAGAATAAGCCTAGGGAGGACGAAAATGACCTAAATGGTCAACATATGACGAAAAATGACACAAAATCACATTTTGGATGCACAAGATTGGTTAAAAACCCTAATTGGATTAGAATAAGCCTAGGGAGGACGAAAATGACCTAAATGTTCAACCAATGACACAAATTGACACAAAATCACATATGGGATGCACAAGATTGGATTAAAATCCTAATTGGATTAGAATAAGCCTGGGGAGGACGAAACTGACCTAAATGTTCAACCAATGACACAAAACCACATATTGGATGCACAAGATTGGTTAAAAACCCTAATTGGATTAGAATAAGCCTATGGAGGACGAAAATGACATAATTGGATTAGAATAAGCCTAGGGAGGACGAAAATGACCTAAATGTGCAACCAATGACACAAAATCACATATTGGATGCACATGATTGGTTAAAAACCCTAATTGGATTAAAATAAGCCTAGGGAGGACGAAAATGACCTAAATGTTCAACCAATGACACAAAATGACACAAAATCACATATTGGATGCACAAGATTGGTTAAAAACCCTAATTGGATTAGAATAAGCCTAGCGAGGACGAAAATGACTTAATTGGATTACCAATGACACAAAATCACTTATTATATGCACAAGATTGGTTAAAAACCCTAATTGGATTAGAATAAGCTTAGAGAGGACGAAAATGACCTAAATGTTCAACCAATGACACAAAATGACACAAAATCACATATTGGATGCACAAGATTGGTTAAAAACCCTAATTGGATTAGAATAAGCCTAGGGAGGACGAAAATGACCTAAATGTGCAACCAATGACTCAAAATCACATATTGGATGCACAAGATTGGTTAAAAACCCTAATTGGATTAGAATAAGCCTAGGGAGGACGAAAATGACCTAAATGTGCAACCAATGACACAAAATCACATATTGGATGCACAAGATTGGTTAAAAACCCTAATTGGATTAGAATAAGCCTAGGGAGGACGAAAATGACCTAAATGTGCAACCAATGACACAAAATCACATATTGGATGCACAAGATTGGTTAAAAACCCTAATTGGATTACAATAAGCCTAGCGAGGACGAAAATGACCTAATTGGATTACCAATGACACAAAATGACACAAAATCACATATTGGATGCATAAGATTGGTGAAAAACCCTAATTGGATAAGAATAAGCCTAGAGAGGACGAAAATGACCTAATTGGATTACCAATGACACCAAATGACTTATTATATGCACAAGATTGATTAAAAACCCTAATTGGATTAGAATAAGCCTAGCGAGGACAAAAATGACCTAATTGGATTACCAATGACAAAAAATCATTTATTATATTCGCAAGATTGGTTAAAAACCCTAATTGGATTAGAATAAGCCTAGGGAGGACAAAAATGATCTAAATGTGCAACCAATGACACAAAATCACATATTGGATGCCCAAGATTGGTTAAAAACCCTAATTGGATTAGAACAAGCCTAGGGAGGACAAAAATGACCTACATATTCAACTAATGACACAAAATGACACAAAATCACTTATTATATGCACTAGATTGGTTAAAAACCCTAATTGGATTAGAATAAGCCTAGGGAGGACGAAAATGACCTAAATGTGCAACCACTGACACAAAATCACATATTGGATGCACAAGATTGGTTAAAAACCCTAATTGGATTAGAATAAGCCTAGCGAGGACGAAAATGACCTAATTGGATTACCAATGACACAAAATTACACAAAATCACATATTGGATGCATAAGATTGGTTAGAAACCCTAGTTGGATTAGAATAAGCCTAGCGAGGACGAAAATGACCTAATTGGATTACCAATGACACAAAATCACTTATTATATGCACAAGATTGGTTAAAAACCCTAATTGGATTAGAATAAAACTAGGGAGGACGAAAATGACCTAAATGTGCAACCAATGACACAATCTCATATTGGATGCCCGAGATTGGTTAAAAACCCTAATTGGATTAGAACAAGCCTAGGGAGGACGAAAATGACTTAAATATTCAACCAATGACACAAAATCACATATTGGATGCACAAGATTGGTTAAAAACCCTAATTGGATTAGAATAAGCCTAGGGAGGACGAAAATGACCTAAATGTGCAACCAATGACACAAAATCACATATTGGATGCACAAGATTGGTTAAAAACCCTAATTGGATTAGAATAAGCCTAGGGAGGACGAAAATAACCTAAATTTTCAACCAATGACACAAAATGACACAAAATCACATATTAGATGCACAAGATTGGTTAAAAACCCTAATTGGATTAGAATAAGCCTAGCGAGGACGAAAATGACCTAATTGGATTACCAATGACACAAAATCACTTATTATATGCACAAGATTGGTTAAAAACCCTAATTGGATTAGAATAAGCCTAGGGAGCACTAAAATGACCTAAATGTGCAACCAATGACACAAAATCACATATTGGATGCACAAGATTGGTTAAAAACCCTAATTGGATTAGAATAAGCCTAGGGAGGACGAAAATGACCTAAATGTGCAACCAATGACACAAAATCACATATTGGATGCACAAGATTGGTTAAAAACCCTAATTAGATTAGAATAAGCCTAGGGAGGACAAAAATGACCTAAATGTGCAACCAATGACACAAAATCACATATTGGATGCACAAGATTGGTTAAAAACCCTAATTGGATTAGAATAAGCCTAGGGAGGACGAAAATGACCTAAATGTGCAACCAATGACACCAAATCACATATTGGATGCACAAGATTGGTTAAAAACCCTAAATGGATTAGAATAAGCCTCGAGAGGACGAAAATGACCAAAATGTTTAACCAATGACACAAAATGACACAAAATCACATATTGGATGCACAAGATTGGTTAAAAACCCTAATTGGATTAGAATAAGCCTAGTGAGGACGAAAATGACCTAATTGAATTACCAATGACACAAAATCACTTATTATATGCACAAGATTGGTTAAAAACCCTAATTGGATTAGAATAAGCCTAGGGAGGACGAAAATGACCTAATTGTTCAACCAATGATACAAAATGGCACAAAATCACATATTGGATGCACAAGATTGGTTAAAAACCCTAATTGGATTAGAATAAGCCTATGGAGGACGAAAATGACCTAAATGTTCAACCAATGACAAAAAATGACACAAAATCACATATTGGATGCACAAGATTGGTTAAAAACCCGAATTGGATTAGAATAAGCCTAGGGAGGACGAAATTTGCCTAAATGGTCAACCAATGACACAAAATCACATATTGGATGCACAAGATTGGTTAAAAACCCTAATTGGATTAGAATAAGCCTAGGGAGGACGAAAATGACCTAAATGTGCAACCAATGACACAAAATCACATATTAGATGCACAAGATTGGATAAAAATCCTAATTGGATTAGAATAAGCCTAGGTAGGACGAAAATGACCTAAATGTTCAACCAATGACATAAAATCACATATTGAAAGCACAAGATTGGTTAAAAACCCTAATTGGATTACAATAAGCCTAGGGAGGACGAAAATGACCTAAATGTGCAACCAATGACACAAAATCAGATATTGGATGCACAAGAGTGGTTAAAAACCAAAATTGGATTAGAATAAGCATAGGGAGGACAAAAATGACCTAAATGTTCAACCAATGACCAAAATCATATATTGGATGCACAAGATTGGTTAAAAACCCTAATTGGATTCGAATAAGCCTAGGGAGGACGAAAATGACCTAAATGTTCAACCAATGACACAAATTGACACAAAATCACATATGGGATGCACAAGATTGGATTAAAATCCTTATTGGATTACAATAAGCCTAGGGAGGACGAAAATGACCTAAATGTTCAACCAATGACACAAAATCACATATTGGATGCACAAGATTGGTTAAAAACCCTAATTGGATTAGAATAAGCCTAGGGAGGACGAAAATGACCTAAATGTGCAACCAATGAGACAAAATCACATATTCGATGCACAAGATTGGTGAAAAACCCTAATTGGATTAGAATAAGCCTAGGGAGGACAAAAATGACCTAAATGTTCAACCAATGACGAAAAATGACACAAAATCACATATTGGATGCACAAGATTGGTTAAAAACCCTAATTGGATTAGAATAATCCTAGCGAGGACGAAAATGACCTAATTGGATTACCAATAACACAAAATCACTTATTATATGCACAAGATTGGTTAAAAACCATAATTGGATTAGAATAAGCCTAGGGAGGACGAATATGACCTAAATGTTCAACCAATGACACAAAATGACACAAAATCACATATTGGATGCACAAGATTGGTTAAAAACCCTAATTGGATTAGAATAAGCCTAGGGAGGACGAGAATGACCTAAATGTGCAACCAATGACACAAAATCACATATTGGATGCATAAGATTGGTTAAAAATCTTAATTGGATTAGAATAAGCCTAGCGAGGACGAAATTTGCCTAAATGTTCAACCAATGACACAAAATCACATATTGGATGCACAAGATTGGTTAAAAACCCTAATTGGATTAGAATAAGCCTAGGGAGGACGAAAATGACCTAAATGTGCAACCAATGACACAAAATCACATATTCGATGCACAAGATTGGTGAAAAACCCTAATTGGATTAGAATAAGCCTAGGGAGGACGAAAATGACCTAAATGGTCAACATATGACGAAAAATGACACAAAATCACATTTTGGATGCACAAGATTGGTTAAAAACCCTAATTGGATTAGAATAATCCTAGCGAGGACGAAAATGACCTAATTGGATTACCAATAATACAAAATCACTTATTATATGCACAAGATTGGTTAAAAACCATAATTGGATTAGAATAAGCCTAGGGAGGACGAAAATGACCTAAATGTTCAACCAATGACCTAAAATGACACAAAATCACATATTGGATGCACAAGAATGGTTCAAAACCCTAATTGGATTAGAATAAGCCTAGGGAGGACAAGAATGACCTAAATTTGCAACCAATGACACAAAATCACATATTGGATGCATAAGATTGGTTAAAAACCCTAATTGGATTAGAATAAGCCTAGCGAGGACTAAAATGACCTAATTGGATTACCAATGACATAAAATCACTTATTATATGCACAAGATTGGTTAAAAACCCTAATTGGATTAGAATAAGCCTAGGGAGGACAAAAATGACCTAAATGTGCAACCAATGACACAAAATCACATATTGGATGTACAAGATTGGTTAAAAACCCTAATTGGATTAGAATAAGCCTGGGTAGGACGAAAATGACCTAAATGTTCAACCAATGACACAAAATCACATATTGGACGCACAAGATTGGTTAAAAACCCTAATTGTATTAGAATAAGCCTAGGGAGGACGAAAATGACCTAAATGTTCAACCAATGACACAAAATCACATATTGGATGCATAAGATTGGTTAAAAACCCTAAATGAATTAGAATAAGCCTCGGGAGGACGAAAATGACCAAAATGTTAACCCAATGACACAAAATGACACAAAATCACATATTGGATGCACAAGATTGGTTAAAAACCCTAATTGGATAAGAATAAGCCTAGTGAGGACGAAAATGACCTAATTGAATTACCAATGACACAAAATCACTTATTATATGCACAAGATTGGTTAAAAACCCTAATTGGATTAGAATAAGCCTAGGGAGGACGAAAATGACCTAATTGTTCAACCAATGATACAAAATGGCACAAAATCACATATTGGATGCACAAGATTGGTTAAAAACCCTAATTGGATTAGAATAAGCCTATGGAGGACGAAAATGACCTAAATGTTCAACCAATGACAAAAAATGACACAAAATCACATATTGGATGCACAAGATTGGTTAAAAACCCGAATTGGATTAGAATAAGCCTAGGGAGGACGAAATTTGCCTAAATGGTCAACCAATGACACAAAATCACATATTGGATGCACAAGATTGGTTAAAAACCCTAATTGGATTAGAATAAGCCTAGGGAGGACGAAAATGACCTAAATGTGCAACCAATGACACAAAATCACATATTGGATGCACAAGATTGGTTAAAAACCTAAATTGGATTAGAATAAGCCTAGGGAGAACGTAAATGACCTAAATGTTCAACCAATAACACAAAACAACACAAAACCACATATTGGATGCATAAGATTTGTTAAAAACCCTAATTGGATTAGAATAAGCCTAGCGAGGACGAAAATGACCAAATTGGATTACCAATGACATAAAATCACTTATTATATGCACAAGATTGGTTAAAAACCCTAATTGGATTAGAATAAGCCTAGGGAGGACGAAAATGACCTAAATGTGCAACCAATGACACAAAATCACATATTGGATGCACAAGATTGGTTAAAAACCCTAATTGGATTAGAATAAGCCTAGGGAGGACGAAAATGACCTAAATGGTCAACCAATGACACAAAATCACATATTGGATGCACAAGATTGGTTAAAAACCCTAATTGGATTAGAATAAGCCTAGGGAGGACGAAAATGACCTAAATGTGCAACCAATGACACAAAATCACATATTGGATGCACAAGATTGGTTAAAAACCCTAATTGGATTAGAATAAGTCTAGGGAGGAAAAAAATGAACTTTAATGGATTACCAATGACAAAAAATCACTTATTATATGCACAAGATTGGTTAAAAACCCTAATTGGATTAGAATAAGCCTAGGGAGGACGAAAATGACCTAAATGTGCAACCATTGACACAAAATCACATATTGGATGCACAAGATTAGTTAAAACCCTAATTGGATTAGAATAAGCATAGGGAGGACCAAAATGACCTAAATATTCAACCAATGACACAAAATCACATATTGGATGCACAAGATTGGTTAAAAACCCTAATTGGATTAGAATAAGCCTAGGGAGGACGAAAATGACCTAAATGTGCAACCAATGACACAAAATCACATATTGGATGCACAAGATTGGTTAAAAACCCTAATTGGATTAGAATAAGCCTAGGGAGGACGAAAATGACCTAAATGTGCAACCAATGATACAAAATCACATATTGGATGCACAAGATTGGTTAAAAACCCTAATTGGATTAGAATAAGCCTAGGGAGGACGAAAATGACCTAAATGTTCAACCAATGACAAAAAATGACACAAAATCACATATTGGATGCACAAGATTGGTTAAAAACCCTAATTGGATTAGAATAAGCCTAGCGAGGACGAAAATGACCTAATTGGATTACCAATGACACAAAATCACTTATTATATGCACAAGAATGGTTAAAAACCCTAATTGGATTAGAATATGCCTAGGGAGGACGAAATTTGCCTAAATGGTCAACCAATGACACAAAATCACATATTGGATGCACAAGATTGGTTAAAAACCCTAATTGGATTAGAATAAGCCTAGGGAGGACGAAAATGACCTAAATGTGCAACCAATGACACAAAATCACATATTGGATGCACAAGATTGGTTAAAAACCCTAATTGGATTAGAATAAGTCTAGGGAGGACCAAAATGACTTAAATGTTCAACCAATGACACAAAGTCACATATTGGATGCACAAGATTGGTTAAGAACCCTAATTGGATTAGAATAAGCCTAGGGAGGACGAAAATGACCTAAATGTGCAACCAATGAGACAAAATCACATATTCGATGCACAAGATTGGTGAAAAACCCTAATTGGATTAGAATAAGCCTAGGGAGGACGAAAATGACCTAAATGTTCAACCAATGACGAAAAATGACACAAAATCACATATTGGATGCACAAGATTGGTTAAAAACCCTAATTGGATTAGAATATTCCTAGCTAGGATGAAAATGACCTAATTGGATTACCAATAACACAAAATCACTTATTATATGCACAAGATTGGTTAAAAACCATAATTGGATTAGAATATGCCTAGGGAGGACGAAAATGACCTAAATGTTCAACCAATGACCCAAAATGACACAAAATCACATATTGGATGCACAAGATTGGTTAAAAACCCTAATTGGATTCGAATAAGCCTAGGTAGGACAAGAATGACCTAAATGTGCAACCAATGACACAAAATCACATATTGGATGCATAAGATTGGTTAAAAACCCTAGTTGGATTAGAATAAGCCTAGCGAGGACTAAAATGACCTAATTGGATTACCAATGACATAAAATCACTTATTATATGCACAAGATTGTTAAAAAACCCTAATTGGATTAGAATAAGCCTAGGGAGGACAAAAATGACCTAAATGTGCAACCAATGACACAAAATCACATATTGGATGCACAAGATTGGTTAAAAACCCTAAATGGATAAGGATAAGCCTGGGGAGGACGAAAATGACCTAAATGTTCAACCAATGACACAAAATCACATATTGGATGCACAAGATTGGTTAAAAACCCTAATTGTATTAGAATAAGCCTAGGGAGGACGAAAATGACCTAAATGTTCAACCAATGACACAAAATCACATATTGGATGCATAAGATTGGTTAAAAACCCTAAATGAATTAGAATAAGCCTCGGGAGGACGAAAATGACCAAAATGTTAACCCAATGACACAAAATGACACAAAATCACATATTGGATGCACAAGATTGGTTAAAAACCCTAATTGGATAAGAATAAGCCTAGTGAGGACGAAAATGACCTAATTGAATTACCAATGACACAAAATCACTTATTATATGCACAAGATTGGTTAAAAACCCTAATTGGATTAGAATAAGCCTAGGGAGGACGAAA
>JBBPBQ010000006.1:8138025-8157675 GCA_037974755.1 Cicer yamashitae | reverse complement strand
AAATGACCTAATTGGATTACCAATAATACAAAATCACTTATTATATGCACAAGATTGGTTAAAAACCATAATTGGATTAGAATAAGCCTAGGGAGGACGAAAATGACCTAAATGTTCAACCAATGACCTAAAATGACACAAAATCACATATTGGATGCACAAGATTGGTTCAAAACCCTAATTGGATTAGAATAAGCCTAGGGAGGACAAGAATGACCTAAATTTGCAACCAATGACACAAAATCACATATTGGATGCATAAGATTGGTTAAAAACCCTAATTGGATTAGAATAAGCCTAGCGAGGACTAAAATGACCTAATTGGATTACCAATGACATAAAATCACTTATTATATGCACAAGATTGGTTAAAAACCCTAATTGGATTAGAATAAGCCTAGGGAGGACAAAAATGACCTAAATGTGCAACCAATGACACAAAATCACATATTGGATGTACAAGATTGGTTAAAAACCCTAATTGGATTAGAATAAGCCTGGGTAGGACGAAAATGACCTAAATGTTCAACCAATGACACAAAATCACATATTGGACGCACAAGATTGGTTAAAAACCCTAATTGTATTAGAATAAGCCTAGGGAGGACGAAAATGACCTAAATGTTCAACCAATGACACAAAATCACATATTGGATGCATAAGATTGGTTAAAAACCCTAAATGAATTAGAATAAGCCTCGGGAGGACGAAAATGACCAAAATGTTAACCCAATGACACAAAATGACACAAAATCACATATTGGATGCACAAGATTGGTTAAAAACCCTAATTGGATAAGAATAAGCCTAGTGAGGACGAAAATGACCTAATTGAATTACCAATGACACAAAATCACTTATTATATGCACAAGATTGGTTAAAAACCCTAATTGGATTAGAATAAGCCTAGGGAGGACGAAAGTGACCTAATTGTTCAACCAATGATACAAAATGGCACAAAATCACATATTGGATGCACAAGATTGGTTAAAAACCCTAATTGGATTAGAATAAGCCTATGGAGGACGAAAATGACCTAAATGTTCAACCAATGACAAAAAATGACACAAAATCACATATTGGATGCACAAGATTGGTTAAAAACCCGAATTGGATTAGAATAAGCCTAGGGAGGACGAAATTTGCCTAAATGGTCAACCAATGACACAAAATCACATATTGGATGCACAAGATTGGTTAAAAACCCTAATTGGATTAGAATAAGCCTAGGGAGGACGAAAATGACCTAAATGTGCAACCAATGACACAAAATCACATATTAGATGCACAAGATTGGTTAAAAACCCTAATTGGATTAGAATAAGTCTAGGGAGGACCAAAATGACCTAAATGTTCAACCAATGACACAAAGTCACATATTGGATGCACAAGATTGGTTAAAAACCCTAATTGGATTAGAATAAGCCTAGGGAGGACGAGAATGACCTAAATGTGCAACCAATGAGACAAAATCACATATTCGATGCACAAGATTGGTGAAAAACCCTAATTGGATTAGAATAAGCCTTGGGAGGACGAAAATGACCTAAAAGTTCAACCAATGACGAAAAATGACACAAAATCACATATTGGATGCACAAGATTGGTTAAAAACCCTAATTGGATTAGAATAATCCTAGCGAGGACGAAAATGACCTAATTGGATTACCAATGACACAAAATCACTTATTATATGCACAAGATTGGTTAAAAACCCTAATTGGATTAGAATAAGCCTAGGGAGGACGAAAATGACCTAATTGTTCAACCAATGATACAAAATGGCACAAAATCACATATTGGATGCACAAGATTGGTTAAAAACCCTAATTGGATTCGAAAAAGCCTAGGGAGTACGAAAATGACCTAAATGTTCAACCAATGACAAAAAATGACACAAAATCACATATTGGATGCACAAGATTGGTTAAAAACCCTAATTGGATTAGAATAAGCCTAGCGAGGACGAAAATGACCTAATTGGATTACCAATGACATAAAATCCCTTATTATATGCACAAGATTGGTTAAAAACCCTAATTGGATTAGAATAAGCCTAGGGAGGACAAAAATGACCAAAATATGCAACCAATGACACAAAATCACATATTGGATGCACAAGATTGGTTAAAAACCCTAATTGGATTAGAATAAGCCTAGGGAGGACGAAAATGACCTAAATGTTCAACCAATGACACAAATTGACACAAAATCACATATGGGATGCACAAGATTGGATTAAAATCCTAATTGGATTAGAATAAGCCTGGGGAGGACGAAAATGACCTAAATGTTCAACCAATGACACAAAATCACAATTGGATGCACAAGATTGGTTAAGAACCCTAATTGGATTAGAATAAGCCTAGGGAGGACGAAAATGACCTAAATGTTCAACCAATGACAAAAATGACACAAAATCACATATTGGATGCATAAGATGGGTTAAAAACCCTAAATGGATTAGAATAAGCCTCGGGAGGACGAAAATGACCAAAATGTTCAACCAATGACACAAAATGACACAAAATCACATATTGGATGCACAAGATTGGTTAAAAACCCTAATTGGATTAGAATAAGCCTAGTGAGGACGAAAATGACCTAATTGAATTACCAATGACACAAAATCACTTATTATATGCACAAGATTGGTTAAAAACCCTAATTGGATTAGAATAAGCCTAGGGAGGACGAAAATGACCTAAATGTTCAACCAATGATACAAAATCACATATTGGATGCATAAGATTGAGTAAAAACCCTAATTGGATTAGAATAAGCCTAGCGAGAACGAAAATGGCATAATTGGATTACCAATGACACAAAATCACTTATTATATGCACAAGATTGGTTAAAAACCATGATTGGATTAGAATAAGCCTAGGGAGGACAAAAATGACCTAAATGTGCAACCAATGACACAAAATAACATATTGGATGCACGAGATAGGTTAAAAACACAAATTGGATTAGAATAAGCCTAGGGAGGACGAAAATGACCTAAATGTTCAACCAATGACATAAAATAACACAAAATCACATATTGGATGCATAAGATTGGTTAAAAACCCTAATTGGATTAGAATAAGCCTAGCGAGAATTAAAATGACATAATTGGATAACCGATGACACAAAATCAGTTATTATATGCACAAGATTGGTTAAAAACCCTAATTGGATTAGAATAAGCCTAGGGAGGACGAAAATGACCTAAATGTGCAACCAATGACACAAAATCACATATTGGATGCACAAGATTGGTTAAAAACCCTAATTGGATTAGAATAAGCCTAGGGAGGACGAAAATGACCTAAATGTTCAACCAATGACACAAAATAACACAAAATCACATATTGGATGCTCAAGATTGGTTAAAAACCCTAATTGGATTAGAATAAGCCTAGGGAGGACGAAAATGACCTAAATGTTCAACCAATGACACAAAATGACACAAAATCACATATTGGATGCACAAGATTGGTTAAAAACCCTAATTGGATTAGAATAAGCCTAGGGAGGACGAAAATAACTTAAATGTTCAACCAATGACACAAAATGACACAAAATCACATATTTGATGCACAAGATTGGTTAAAAACTCTAATTGGATTAGAATAAGCCTAGCGAGGACGAAAATGACCTAATTGGGTTACCAATGAAATAAAATCACTTATTATGTGCACAAGATTGGTTAAAAACCCTAATTGGATTAGAATAAGCCTAGGGAGGACGAAAATGACCTAAATGTTCAACCTATGACTCAAAATGACACATAATCACATATTGGATGCACAAGATTGGTTAAAAACCCTAATTGGATTAGAATAAGCCTAGGGAGGACGAAAATGACCTAAATGTTCAACCAATGACACAAATTGACACAAAATCACATATGGTATGCACAAGATTGGATAAAAATCCTAATTGGATTAGAATAAGCCTGGGGAGGACGAAAATGACCTAAATGTACAACCAATGACACAAAATCACATATTGGATGCACAAGATTGGTTAAAAACCCTAATTGGATTAGAATAAGCCTAGTGAGGACGAAAATGACCTAATTGAATTACCAATGACACAAAATCACTTATTATATGCACAAGATTGGTTAAAAACCCTAATTGGATTAGAATAAGCCTAGGGAGGACGAAAATGACCTAAATGTGAAACCAATGACACAAAATCACATATTGGATGCACAAGATTGGTTAAAAACCCTAATTGGATTAGAATAAGCCTAGGGAGGACGAAAATGACCTAAATGTTCAACCAATGACACAAATTGACACAAAATCACATATGGTATGCACAAGATTGGATAAAAATCCTAATTGGATTACAATAAGCCTGGGGAGGACGAAAATGACCTAAATGTACAACCAATGACACAAAATCACATATTGGATGCACAAGATTGGTTAAAAACCCTAATTGGATTAGAATAAGCCTAGTGAGGACGAAAATGACCTAATTGAATTACCAATGACACAAAATCACTTATTATATGCACAAGATTGGTTAAAAACCCTAATTGGATTAGAATAAGCCTAGGGAGGACGAAAATGACCTAAATGTTCAACCAATGATACAAAATCACATATTGGATGCACAAGATTGGTTAAAAACCCTAATTGGATTAGAATAAGCCTAGGGAGGACGAAAATGACCTAAATGTGCAACCAATGACACAAAATCACATATTGGATGCACAAGATTGGTTAAAAATTCTAATTGGATTAGAATAAGCCTAGCGAGGACGAAAATGACCTAATTGGATTACCAATGACATAAAATCACTTATTATATGCACAAGATTGGTTAAAAACCCTAATTGGATTAGAATAAGCCTAGGGAGGACGAAAATGACTTAAATGTGCTACCAATGACACAAAATCACATATTGGATGCACAAGATTGGTTAAAAACCCTAATTGGATTAGATTAAGCCTAGGGAGGACGAAAATGACCTAAATGTTCAACCAATGACACAAAATGACACAAAATCACATATTGGATGCACAAGATTGGTTAAAAACCCTAATTGGATTAGAATAAGCCTAGGGAGGACGAAAATGACCTAAATGTGCAACCAATGACACAAAATCACATATTGGATGCACAAGATTGGTTAAAAACCCTAATTGGATTAGAATAAGTATAGCGAGGAAGAAAATGAACTTATTGGATTACCAATGACAAAAAATCACTTATTATATGCACAAGATTGGTTAAAAACCCAAATTGGATTAGAATAAGCCTAGGGTGGACGAATATGACCTAAATGAGCAACCAATGACACAAAATCACATATTGGATGCACAAGATTGGTTAAAAACCCTAATTGGATTAGAATAAGCCTAGGGAGGACGAAAATGACATAAATGTTCAACCAATAACACAAAATGACACAAAATCACATATTGGATGCACAAGATTGGTTAAAAACCCTAATTGGATTAGAATAAGCCTAGGGAGGACGAAAATGACCTAAATGTTTAACCATTGACACAAATTGACACAAAATCACATATGGTATGCACAAGATTGGATAAAAATCCTAATTGGATTAGAATAAGCCTGGGGAGGACGAAAATGACCTAAATGTACAACCAATGACACAAAATCACATATTGGATGCACAAGATTGGTTAAAAACCCTAATTGGATTAGAATAAGCCTAGGGAGGACGAAAATGACCTAAATGTGCAACCAATGACACAAAATCACATATTGGATGGACAAGATTGGTTAAAAACCCTAATTGGATTAGAATAAGCATAGGGACGACAAAAATGACCTAAATGTTCAACCAATGACACAAAATGACACAAAATCACATATTGGATGCACAAGATTGGTTAAAAACCGTAATTGGATTAGAATAAGCCTAGGGAGGACGAAAATGACCTAAATGTTCAACCAATGATTCAAAATGACACAAAATCACATATTGGATGCACAAGATTGGTTAAAAACCCTAATTGGATTAGAATAAGCCTAGGGAGGACAAAAATGACCTAAATGTTCAACCAATGACACAAAATCACATATTGGATGCACATGATTGGTTAAAAACCTTAATTGGATTAGAATAAGCCTAGGGAGGACGAAAATGACCTAAATGTTCAACCAATGACACAAAATGACACCAAATCACATATTGGATGCACAAGATTGGTTAAAAACCCTAATTGGATTAGAATAAGCCTAGGGAGGACGAAAATGACCTAAATGTTCAACCAATGACACAAAATGACACAAAATCACATATTGGATGCACAAGATTGGTTAAAAACCCTAATTGGATTAAAACGAGCCTAGTGAGGACCAAAATGACCTAAATGTTCAACCAATGACACAAAATCAAATATTGGATGCACAAGATTGGTTAAAAACCCTAATTGAATTAGAATAAGGCTAGGGAGGACGAAAATGACATAAATGTTCAACCAATGGTACAAAATCACATATTGGATGCACAAGATTGGTTAAAAACCCTAATTGGATTAGAATAAGCCTAAGGAGGACGAAAATGACCTAAATGTTCAACCAATGACACAAAATGACACAAAATCACATATTGGATGCACAAGATTGGTTAAAAACCGTAATTGGATTAGAATAAGCCTAGGGAGGACGAAAATGACCTAAATGTTCAACCAATGTAACAAAATCACATATTGGATACCCAAGATTGGTTAAAAACCCTAATTGGATTAGAATAAGCCTAGGGAGGACGAAAATGACCTAAATGTTCAACCAATGACACAAAATGACACAAAATCACATATTGGATGCACAAGATTGGTTAAAAACCCTAATTGGATTAGAATAAGCCGAGGGAGGACGAAAATGACCCAAATGTTCAACCAATGACACAAAATGACACAAAATCACATATTGGATGCACAAGATTGGTTAAAAACCCTAATTGGATTAGAATAAGCCTAGGGAGGACGAAAATGACCTAAATGTTCAACCAATGACACAAAATGACACAAAATCACATATTGGATGCACAAGATTGGTTAAAAACCCTAATTGGATTAGAATAAGCCTAGGGAGGATGAAAATGACCTAAATGTTCAACCAATGACATAAAATGACACAAAATCACATATTGGATGCACAAGATTGGTTAAAAACCCTTATTGGATTAGAATAAGCCTAGGGAGGACGAAAATGACCTAAATGTTCAACCAATGACACAAAATGACACAAACTCACATATTGGATGCACAAGGTTGGTTAAAAACCCTAATTGGATTAGAATAAGCCTAGGGAGGACGAAAATGACCTAAATGTTCAACCAATGACACAAAATGACACAAAATCACATATTGGATGCACAAGATTGGTTAAAAACCCTAATTGGATTAGAATAGGCCTAGGGAGGACGATAATGACCTAAATGTTATACCAATGACATAAAATGACACAAAATCACATATTGGATGCACAAGATTGGTTAAAAACCCTAATTGGATTAGAATAAGCCTAGGGAGGACGAAAATGACCTAAATGTTCAACCAATGACACAAAATGACACAAAATCACATATTGGATGCACAAGATTGGTTAAAAACCCTAATATGATTAGAATAAGCCTAGGGAGGATGAAAATGACCTAAATGTTCAACCAATGACACAAAATCACATATTGGATGCACAAGATTGGTTAAAAACCCTAATTGGATTAGAATAAGCCTAGGGAGGACGAAAATGACCTAAATGTTCAACCAATGACACAAAATGACACAAAATCACATATTGGATGCACAAGATTGGTTAAAATTCCTAATTGGATTAGAATAAGCCTAGGGAGGACGAAAATGACCTAAATGTTGAACCAATGACACAAAATCACATATTGGATGCACAAGATTGGTTAAAAACCCTAATTGGATTAGAATAAGCCTAGGGAGGACGAAAATGACCTAAATGTTCAACCAATGACACAAAATGACACAAAATCACATATTGGATGCACAAGATTGGTTAAAAACCCTAATATGATTAGAATAAGCCTAGGGAGGACGATAATGACCTAAATGTTCAACCAATGACACAAAATGACACAAAATCACATATTTGATGCACAAGATTGGTTAAAAACCCTAATTGGATTAGAATAAGCCTAGCGAGGACGAAAATGACCTAAATGTTCAACCAATGACACAAAATGACACAAAATCACATATTGGATGCACAAGATTGGTTAAAAACCGTAATTGGATTAGAATAAGCCTAGGGAGGACGAAAATGACCTAAATGTGCAACCAATGACACAAAATCACATATTGGATGCACAAGATTGGTTAAAAACCCTAATTGGATTACAACAAGCCTAGGGTGGACGAAAATGACCTAAATGTTCAACCAATGACACAAAATCACATATTGGATGCACAAGATTGGTTAAGAACCCTAATTGGATTAGAATAAGTTTAGCGAGGACGAAAATGACCTAATCGGATTACAAATGATTCAAAATCACTTATTATATGCACAAGATTGGTTAAAAATTCTAATTGGATTAGAATAATCCTAGGGAGGACGAAAATGACCTAAATGTGCAACCAATGACACAAAATCACATATTCGATGCACAAGATTGGTGAAAAACCCTAATTGGATTAGAATAAGCCTATGGAGGACGAAAATGACCTAAATGTTCAACCAATGACAAAAAATGACACAAAATCACATATTGGATGCACAAGATTGGTTAAAAACCCTAATTGGATTAGAATAAGCCTAGCGAGGACGAAAATGACCTAATTGGATTACCAATGACACAAAATCACTTATTATGTGCACAAGAATGGTTAAAAACCTTAATTGGATTAGAATATGCCTAGGGAGGACGAAATTTGCCTAAATGGTCAACCAATGACACAAAATCACATATTGGATGCACAAGATTGGTTAAAAACCCTAATTGGATTAGAATAAGCCTAGGGAGGACGAAAATGACCTAAATGTGCAACCAATGATACAAAATCACATATTGGATGCACAAGATTGGTTAAAAACCCTAATTGGATTAGAATAAGTCTAGGGAGGACCAAAATGACCTAAATGTTCAACCAATGACACAAAGTCACATATTGGATGCACAAGAATGGTTAAAAACCCTAATTGGATTAGAATAAGCCTAGGGAGGACGAAAATAACCTAAATGTGCAAGCAATGAGACAAAATCACATATTCGATGCACAAGATTGGTGAAAAACCCTAATTGGATTAGAATAAGCCTAGGGAGGACGAAAATGACCTAAATGTTCAACCAATGACGAAAAATGACACAAAATCACATATTGGATGCACAAGATTGGTTAAAAACCCTAATTGGATTAGAATATTCCTAGCTAGGATGAAAATGACCTAATTGGATTACCAATAACACAAAATCACTTATTATATGCACAAGATTGGTTAAAAACCATAATTGGATTAGAATATGCCTAGGGAGGACGAAAATGACCTAAATGTTCAACCAATGACCCAAAATGACACAAAATCACATATTGGATGCACAAGATTGGTTAAAAACCCTAATTGGATTCGAATAAGCCTAGGTAGGACAAGAATGACCTAAATGTGCAACCAATGACACAAAATCACATATTGGATGCATAAGATTGGTTAAAAACCCTAGTTGGATTAGAATAAGCCTAGCGAGGACTAAAATGACCTAATTGGATTACCAATGACATAAAATCACTTATTATATGCACAAGATTGTTAAAAAACCCTAATTGGATTAGAATAAGCCTAGGGAGGACAAAAATGACCTAAATGTGCAACCAATGACACAAAATCACATATTGGATGCACAAGATTGGTTAAAAACCCTAAATGGATAAGGATAAGCCTGGGGAGGACGAAAATGACCTAAATGTTCAACCAATGACACAAAATCACATATTGGATGCACAAGATTGGTTAAAAACCCTAATTGTATTAGAATAAGCCTAGGGAGGACGAAAATGACCTAAATGTTCAACCAATGACACAAAATCACATATTGGATGCATAAGATTGGTTAAAAACCCTAAATGAATTAGAATAAGCCTCGGGAGGACGAAAATGACCAAAATGTTAACCCAATGACACAAAATGACACAAAATCACATATTGGATGCACAAGATTGGTTAAAAACCCTAATTGGATAAGAATAAGCCTAGTGAGGACGAAAATGACCTAATTGAATTACCAATGACACAAAATCACTTATTATATGCACAAGATTGGTTAAAAACCCTAATTGGATTAGAATAAGCCTAGGGAGGACGAAAATGACCTAATTGTTCAACCAATGATACAAAATGGCACAAAATCACATATTGGATGCACAAGATTGGTTAAAAACCCTAATTGGATTAGAATAAGCCTATGGAGGACGAAAATGACCTAAATGTTCAACCAATGACAAAAAATGACACAAAATCACATATTGGATGCACAAGATTGGTTAAAAACCCTAATTGGATTAGAATAAGCCTAGGGAGGACGAAATTTGCCTAAATGGTCAACCAATGACACAAAATCACATATTGGATGCACAAGATTGGTTAAAAACCCTAATTGGATTAGAATAAGCCTAGGGAGGACGAAAATGACCTAAATGTGCAACCAATGACACAAAATCACATATTGGATGCACAAGATTGGTTAAAAACCCTAATTGGATTAGAATAAGCCTAGGGAGGACCAAAATGACCTAAATGTTCAACCAACGACACAAAATCACATATTGGATGCACAAGATTGGGTAAAAACCCTAATTGGATTAGAATAAGCCCTGCGAGGACGAAAATGACCTAATTGGATTACCAATAACACAAAATCACTTATTATATGCACAAGATTGGTAAAAACCCTAATTGGATTAGAATAAGCGTAGGGAGGACCAAAATGACCTAAATGTGCAACCAATGACACAAATTGACACAAAATCACATATGGGATACACAAGATTGGATAAAAATCCTAATTGGATTAGAATAAACCTGGGGAGGACGAAAATGACCTAAATGTTCAACCATTGACACAAAATCACATATTGGATGCACAAGATTGGTTAAAACCCCTAATTGGATTAGAATAAGCCTAGGGAGGACGAAAATGACGTAAATGTGCAATCAATGACACAAAATCACATATTGGATGCGCAAGATTGGTTAAAAACCCTAATTGGATTAGAATAAGTCTAGGGAGGACCAAAATGACCTAAATGTTCAACCAATGACACAAAGTCACATATTGGATGCACAAGATTGGTTAAAAACCCTAATTGGATTAGAATAAGCCTAGGGAGGACCAAAATGACCTAAATGTGCAACCAATGACACAAAATCACATATTGGATGCAAATGATTGGTAATAACCCTAATTGGATTAGAATAAGCCTAGCGAGGACGAAAATGACCTAATTGTATTACCAATAACACAAAATCACTTATTATATGCAGAAGATTGGTTAAAAACCCTAATTGGATTAGAATAAGCATAGGGACGACCAAAATAACCAAAATGTTCAACCAATGACACAAAATCACATATTGGATGCACATGATTGGTTAAAAACCCTAATTGGATTAGAATAAGTTTAGCGAGGACGAAAATGACCTAATTGGATTACAAATGACACAAAATCACTTATTATATGAACAAGATTGGTTAAAAACCCTAATTGGATTAGAATAAGCCTAGGGAGGACCAAAATGACCTAAATGTGCAACCAATGACACAAATTGACACAAAATCACATATGGGATGCACAAGATTGGATAAAAATCCTAATTGGATTAGAATAAGCCTGGGGAGGACGAAAATGACCTAAATGTACAACCAATGACACAAAATCACATATTGGATGCACAAGATTGGTTAAAAACCCTAATTGGATTAGAATAAGCCTAGGGAGGACGAAAATGACCTAAATGTGCAACCAATGACACAAAATCACATATTGGATGCACTAGATTGGTTAAAAACCCTAATTGGATTTGAATAAGCCTAGGGAGGACGAAAATGACCTAAATGTTCAACCAATGACACAAAACCACATATTGGATGCAAAAGATTGGTTAAAAACCTTAATTGGATTAGAATAAGCCTAGGGAGGACGAAAATGACCTAAATGTTCAACCAATGACAAAAAATCACATATTGGATGCACAAGATTGGTTGAAAACCCTAATTGGTTAGAATAAGCCTAGGGAGGACGAAAATGACCTAAATGTTCAACCAATGATACAAAATCACACATTGGATGCACAAGATTGGTTAAAAACCCTAGTTGGATTAGAATAAGCCTAGGGAGGACGAAAATGACCAAAATGTTCAATCAATGACACAAAATCACATATTGGATGCACAAGATTGGATAAAAACCCTAATTGGATTAGAATAAGCCTAGGGAAGACGAAAATGACCTAAATGTTCAACCGATGACACAAAATGTCACAAAATGACACAAAATCACATATTGGATGCACAAGATTGGTTAAAAACCCTAATTGGATTAGAATAAGCCTAGGGTGGACGAAAATGACCTAAATGTTCAACAAATTACACAAAATGACAAAAAATCACATATTGGATGCACAACATTGGTTAAAAACCCTAATTGGATTAGAATAAGCCTAGGGAGGACGAAAATGACCTAAATGTTCAACCAATGACACAAAATGACACGAAATCACATATTGGATGCACAACATTGGTTAAAAACCCTAATTGGATTAGAATAAGCCTAGGGAGGACGAAAATGACCTAAATGTTCAACCAATGACACAAAATGACACAAAATCACATATTGGATGCACAAGATTGGTTAAAAACCCTAATTGGATTAGAATAAGCCTAGGGAGGACGAAAATGACCTAAATGTTCAACCAATGACACAAAATCACATTTTGGATGCACAAGATTGATTAAAAACCCTAATTGGATTAGAATAAGCCTAGCGAGGACGAAAATGACCTAATTGGATTACCAATGACACAAAATCACTTGTTATATGCACAAGATTGGTTAAAAACCCTAATTGGATTAGAATAAGCCTAGGGAGGACGAAAATGACCTAAATGTGCAACCAATGACACAAAATCACATATTGGATGCACAAGATTGGTTAAAAACCCTAATTGGATTAGCATAAGCCTAGGGAGGACGAAAATGACCTGAATGTTCAACCAATGACACAAAATGACACAAAATCACATATTTGATGCACAAGATTGGTTAAAAACCCTAATTGGATTAGAATAAGCCTAGCGAGGACGAAAATGACCTAATTGGATTACCAATGGAACAAAATGACACAAAATCACATATTGGATGCACAAGATTGGTTAAAAACCCTAATTGGATTAGAATAAGCCTAGGGAGGACGAAAATGACCTAAATGTTCAACCAGTGACCCAAAATGACACAAAACCACATATTGGATGCACAAGATTGGTTAAAAACCCTAATTGGATTAGAATAAGCCAAGGGAGGATGAAAATGACCTAAATGTGCAACCAATGACACAAAATCACATATTGGATGCACAAGATTGGTTAAAAACTCTAATTGGATTAGAACAAGCCTAGGGAGGATGAAAATGACCTAAATATTCAACCAATGACACAAAATGACACTAAATCACAAACTGGATACACAACATTGCTTAAAAACCCTAATTGGATTAGAATAAGCCTAAGGAGGACGAAAATGACCTAAATTTGCAACCAATGACACAAAATCACATATTGGATGCACAAGATTGGTTAAAAACCCTAATTGTATTAGAATAAGCCTAGCGAGGACGAAAATGACCTAATTGGATTACCAATGACACAAAATGACACAAAATCACATATTGGACGCATAAGATTGGTTAAAAACCCGAATTGGATTAGAATAAGCCTAGGGAGGACAAAAATGACCTAAATGTGCAACCAATGACACAAAATGACACAAAATCACATATTGGATGCACAAGATTGGTTAAAAAACCTAATTGGATTAGAATAAGCCTAGGGAGGATGAAAATGACCTAAATGTGCAACCAATGACACAAAATCACATATTGGATGCACAAGATTGGTTAAAAACCCTAATTGGATTAGAATAAGCCTAGGGAGGACGAAAATGACCTAAATGTTCAACCAATCACACAAAATAACACAAAATCACATATTGGATGCACAAGATTGGTTAAAAACCCTAATTGGATTAGAATAAGCCTAGGGAGGACGAAAATGACCTAAATGTTCAACCAATGACACAAAATCACATATTGGATGCATAAGATTGGTTAAAAACCCTAAATGAATTAGAATAAGCCTCGGGAGGACGAAAAAGACCAAAATGTTCAACCAATGACACAAAATGACACAAAATCACATATTGGATGCACAAGATTGGTTAAAAACCCTAATTGGATTAGAATAAGCCTAGGGAGGACGAAAATGACCTAATTGGATTACCAATGACACAAAATCACTTATTATATGCACAAGATTTGTTAAAAACCCTAATTGGATTAGAATATGCCTAGGGAGGACGAAAATGACCTAAATGTGCAACCAATGACACAAAATCGCATATGGGATGCACAAGATTGGATAAAAATCCTAATTGGATTACAATAAGCCTAGGGAGGACGAAAATGACCTAAATGTTCAACCAATGACACAAAATCACATATTGGATGCACAAGATTGGTTAAAAACCCTAATTGGATTAGAATAAGCCTAGGGAGGACAAAAATGACCTAAATGTTCGACCAATGACACAAAATGACACAAAATCACATATTGGATGCACAAGATTGGTTAAAAACCCTAATTGGATTAGAATAAGCCTAGGGAGGACGAAAATGACCTAAATGTTCAACCAATGACACAAAATGACACAAAATCACATATTGGATGCACAAGATTGGTTAAAAACCCTAATTGGATTGTAATAAGCCTAGGGAGGACGAAAATGACCTAATTGGATTACCAATGACATAAAATCACTTATCATATGCACAAGATTGGTTAAAAACCCTAATTGGATTAGAATAAGCCTAGGGAGGACGAAAATGACCTAAATGTTCAACCAATGACACAAAATGACACAAAATCACATATTGGATGCACAAGATTGGTTAAAAACCCTAATTGGATTAGAATAAGCCTAGGGAGGACGAAAATGACCTAAATGTTCAACCAATGACACAAAACAACACATAATCACATATTGGATGCACAAGATTGGTTAAAAACCCTAATTGGATTAGAATAAGCCTGTGGAGGACGAAAATGACCTAAATGTTCAACCAATGACACAAAATCACATATTGGACGCACAAGATTGGTTAAAAACGCTAATTGGATTAGAATAAGCCTAGGGAGGACGAAAATGACCTAAATTTTCAACCAATGACACCAAATCACATATTGGATGCACAAGATTGGTTAAAAACCCTAATTGGATTAGAATAAGCCTAGGGAGGACGAAAATGACCTAAATGTTCAACCAATGACACAAAATGACACAAAATCACATATTGGATGCACAAGATTGGTTAAAAACCCTAATTGGATTAGAATAAGCCTAGGGAGGACGAAAATGACCTAAATGTTCAACCAATGACACAAAATGACACAAAATCACATATTGGATGCACAAGATTGGTTAAAAACCCTAATTGGCGTAGAATAAGCCTAGGGAGGACAAAAATGACCTAAATGTTCAACCAATGACACAAAATCACATATTGGATGCACAAGATTGGTTACAAATCATAATTGGATTAAAATAACCCTAGGGAGGACGAAAATGACCTAAATGTTCAACCAATGACACAAAATCACATATTGGATGCACAGGATTGGTGAAAAACCCTAATTGGATTAGAATAAGCCTGGTGAGGACGAAAATGACCTAAATGTTCAACCAATGACACAAACTAACACAAAATCACATATCGGAAGCACAAGATTGGTTTAAAACCCTAATTGGATTAGAATAAGCCTAGGGGGAACGAAAATGACCTAAATGTTCAACCAATGACACAAAATCAGATACTGGATGCACAAGATTGGTTAAAAACCCTAATTGGATTAGAATAAGCCTAGGGAGGATGAAAATGACCTAAATGTTCAACCAATGACACAAAATGACACAAAATCACATATTGGATGCACAAGATTGGTTAAAAACCCTAATTGGATTAGAATAAGCCTAGGGAGGACGAAAATGACCTAAATGTTCAACCAATGACACAAAATGACACAAAATCACATATTGGATGCACAAGATTGGTTAAAAACCCTAATTGGATTAGAATAAGCATAGCGATGACGAAAATGACCTAAATGTTCAACAAATGACACAAAATCACGTATTGGATGCACAAGATTGGTTAAAAACTCTAATTGGATTAGAATAAGCCTAGGGAGGACGAAAATGACCTAAATGTTCAACCAATGACACAAAATGACACAAAATCACATATTGGATGCACAAGATTGGTTAAAAACCCTAATTGGATTAGAATAAGCCTAGGGAGGACGAAAATGACCTAAATGTTAGACCAATGACACAAAATCACATATTGGATGCACAAGATTGGTTAAAAATCCTTATTGGATTAGAATAAGCCTAGGGAGGACGAAAATGACCTAAATGTTCAACCAATGACACAAAATCACATATTGGATGCACAAGATTGGTTAAAAACCCTAATTGGATTAGAATAAGCCTAGGGAGGACGAAAATGACCTAAATGTTCAACCAATGACACAATATCACATACTGGATGCACAAGATTGGTTAAAAACCCTAATTGGATTGGAATAAGCCTAGGGAGGACAAAAATGACCTAAATGTTCAACCAATGACATAAAATGACACAAAATCACATATTGGATGCACAAGATTGGTTAAAAACCGTAATTGGATTAGAATAAGCCTAGGGACGACGAAAATGACCTAAATGTTCAACCAATGACACAAAATCACTTATTATATGCACAAGATTGGTTAAAAACCCTAATTGGATTAGAATAAGCCTAGGGAGGACGAAAATGACCTAAATGTTCAACCAATGACACAAAATCACATATTGGATGCACAAGATTGGTTAAAAACCCTAATTAGATTAGAATAAGCCTAGGGAGGACGAAAATGACCTAAATGTGCAACCAATGACACAAAATCACATATTGGATGCACAAGATTGGTTAAAAACCCTAATTGAATTAGAATAAGTTTAGCGAGGACGAAAATGACCTAATCGGATTACAAATGACACAAAATCACTTATTATATGCACAAGATTGGTTAGAAACCCTAATTGGATTAGAATAAGCCTAGGGAGGACGAAAATGACCTAAATGTGCAACCAATGACACAAAATCACATATTGGATGCACAAGATTGGTTAAAAACCCTAATTGGATTAGAATAAGCCTAGGGAGGACGAAAATGACCTAAATGTTTAACCATTGACACAAATTGACACAAAATCACATATGGTATGCACAAGATTGGATAAAAATCCTAATTGGATTAGAATAAGCCTGGGGAGGACGAAAATGACCTAAATGTACAACCAATGACACAAAATCACATATTGGATGCACAAGATTGGTTAAAAACCCTAATTGGATTAGAATAAGCCTAGGGACGACGAAAATGACCTAAATGTGCCACCAATGAAAAAATCACATATTAATTGCACAAGATTGGTTAAAAACCCTAATTGGATTAGAATAAGTCTAGGGAGGACCAAAATGACCTAAATGTTCAACCAATGACACAAAGTCACATATTGGATGCACAAGATTGGTTAAAAACCCTAATTGGATTAGAATAAGCGTAGGGAGGACGAAAATGACCTAAATGTGCCTCCAATGACACAAAATTACATATTGGATGCACAAGGTTGGTTAAAAACCCTAATTGGATTATAATAAGCCTAGGGAGGACGAAAATGACCTAAATGTTCAACCAATGATACAAAATCACATATTGGATGCATAAGATTGGTTAAAAACCCTAATTGGATTAGAATAAGCCTAGCGAGGACGAAAATGGCATAATTGGATTACCGATGACACAAAATCACTTATTATATGCACAAGATTGGTTAAAAACCCTGATTGGATTAGAATAAGCCTAGGGAGGACGAAAATGACCTAAATGTTCAACCAATGACACAAACTCGCATATTGGATGCACAAGATTGGTTAAAAACCCTAATTGGATTAGAATAAGCCTAGGGAGGACGAAAATAACCTAAATGTTCAACCAATGACACAAAATGACACAAAATCACATATTGGATGCACAAGATTGGTTAAGAACCCTAATTGGATTAGAATAAGTTTAGCGAGGACGAAAATGACCTAATCGGATTACAAATGATTCAAAATCACTTATTATATGCACAAGATTGGTTAAAAATTCTAATTGGATTAGAATAATCCTAGGGAGGACGAAAATGACCTAAATGTGCAACCAATGACACAAAATCACATATTCGATGCACAAGATTGGTGAAAAACCCTAATTGGATTAGAATAAGCCTAGGGAGGACGAAAATGACCTAAATGTTCAACCAATGACATAAAATAACACAAAATCACATATTGGATGCATAAGACTGGTTAAAAACCCTAATTGGATTAGAATAATCCTAGCGAGGACGAAAATGACATAATTGGAGAACCGATGACACAAAATAAGTTATTATATGCACAAGATTGGTTAAAAACCCTAATTGGATTAGAATAAGCCTAGGGAGGACGAAAATGACCTAAATGTGCAACCAATGACACAAAATCACATATTGGATGCACAAGATTGGTTAAAAACCCTAATTGGATTAGAATAAGCCTAGGGAGAACGAAAATGACCAAAATGTTCACCCAATGACACAAATTGACACAAAATCACATATGGGATGCACAAGATTGGATAAAAATCCTAATTTGATTAGAACAAGCCTAGGGAGGACGAAAATGACCTAAATGTTCAACCAATGACACAAAATCACATATTGGATGCACAAGATTGGTTAAAAACCCTAATTGGATTAGAATAAGTCTAGGGAGGACGAAAATGACCTAAATGTTCAACCAAATGACACAAAATCACATATTGGATGCACAAGATTGGTTAAAAACCTTAATTGGATTAGAATAAGCCTAGGGAGGACGAAAATGACCTAAATGTTCAACCAATGACACAAAATCACATATTGGATGCACAAGATTGGTTAAAAACCGTAATTGGATTAGAATAAGCCTAGGGAGGACGAAAATGACCTAAATGTGCAACCAATGACACAAAATCACATATTGGATGCACAAGATTGGTTAAAAACCCTAATTGGATTACAATAAGCCTAAGCAGGACGAAAATGACCTAAATGTGCAACCAATGACACAAAATCACATATTGGATGCACAAGATTGGTTAAAAACCCTAATTGGATTACAATAAGCCTAGGGAGGACAAAAATGACCTAAATGTGCAACCAATGACACAAAATCACATATTGGATGCACAAGATTGGTTAAAAACCCTAAATGGATAAGGATAAGCCTGGGGAGGACGAAAATGACCTAAATGTTCAACCAATGA
>JBBPBQ010000006.1:8105958-8138015 GCA_037974755.1 Cicer yamashitae | reverse complement strand
GAATAAGCCTAGGTAGGACAAGAATGACCTAAATGTGCAACCAATGACACAAAATCACATATTGGATGCATAAGATTGGTTAAAAACCCTAGTTGGATTAGAATAAGCCTAGCGAGGACTAAAATGACCTAATTGGATTACCAATGACATAAAATCACTTATTATATGCACAAGATTGTTAAAAAACCCTAATTGGATTAGAATAAGCCTAGGGAGGACAAAAATGACCTAAATGTGCAACCAATGACACAAAATCACATATTGGATGCACAAGATTGGTTAAAAACCCTAAATGGATAAGGATAAGCCTGGGGAGGACGAAAATGACCTAAATGTTCAACCAATGACACAAAATCACATATTGGATGCACAAGATTGGTTAAAAACCCTAATTGTATTAGAATAAGCCTAGGGAGGACGAAAATGACCTAAATGTTCAACCAATGACACAAAATCACATATTGGATGCATAAGATTGGTTAAAAACCCTAAATGAATTAGAATAAGCCTCGGGAGGATGAAAAAGACCAAAATGTTCAACCAATGACACAAAATGACACAAAATCACATATTGGATGCACAAGATTGGTTAAAAACCCTAATTGGATTAGAATAAGCCTAGGGAGGACGAAAATGACCTAATTGGATTACCAATGACACAAAATCACTTATTATATGCACAAGATTTGTTAAAAACCCTAATTGGATTAGAATATGCCTAGGGAGGACGAAAATGACCTAAATGTGCAACCAATGACACAAAATCGCATATGGGATGCACAAGATTGGATAAAAATCCTAATTGGATTACAATAAGCCTATTGAGGACGAAAATGACCTAAATGTTCAACCAATGACACAAAATCACATATTGGATGCACAAGATTGGTTTAAAACCCTAATTGGATTACAATAAGCCTAGGGAGGACGAAAATGACCTAAATGTGCAACCAATGACACAAAATCACATATTGGATGGACAAGATTGGTTAAAAACCCAAATTGGATTAGAATAAGCATAGGGACGACAAAAATGACCTAAATATTCAACCAATGACACAAAATGACACAAAATCACATATTGGATGCACAAGATTGGTTAAAAACCGTAATTGGATTAGAATAAGCCTAGGGAGGACGAAAATGACCTAAATGTGCAACCAATGACACAAAATCACATATTGGATGCACAAGATTGGTTAAAAACCCTAATTGGATTACAATAAGCCTAGGCAGGACGAAAATGACCTAAATGTGCAACCAATGACACAAAATCACATATTGGATGCACAAGATTGGTTAAAAACCCTAATTGGATTACAATAAGCCTAGGGAGGACGAAAATGACCTAAATGTGCAACCAATGACACAAAATCACATATTGGATGCACAAGATTGGTTAAAAACCCTAATTGGATTAGAATAAGCATAGGGACGACAAAAATGACCTAAATGTTCAACCAATGACACAAAATCAAATATTGGATTCACAAGATTGGTTAAAAACCTTAATTGGATTAGAATAAGCCTAGCAAGGACAAAAATGATCTAACTGGATTACCAATGACACAAAATCACGTATTATATGCACAAGATTGGTTAAAAACCCTAATTGGATTAGAATATGCCTAGGGAGGACGAAAATGACCTAAATGTGCAACCAATGACACAAAATCACATATTCGATGCACAAGATTGGTGAAAAACCCTAATTGGATTAGAATAAGCCTAGGGAGGACGAAAATGACCTAAATGTGCAACCAATGACACAAAATCACATATTGGATGCACAAGATTGGTTAAAAACCCTAATTGGATTAGAATAAGCCTAGGGAGGACGAAAATGACCTAAATGTCCAACGAATGACACAAAATCACTTATTGGATGCACAAGATTGGTTAAAAACCCTAATTGGATTAGAATAAGCCTAGGGAGTACGAAAATGACCTAAATGTGCAACCAATGACACAAAATCACATACTGGATGCACAAGATTGGTTAAAAACCCTAATTGGATTAGAATAAGCCTAGGGAGGACGAAAATGACCTAAATGTTCAACCAATGACACAAAATCACATATAGGATGCACAAGATTGGTTAAAAACCCTAATTGGATTAGAATAAGCCTAGGGAGGACGAAAATGACCTAAATGTGCAACCAATGACACAAAATCACATATTGGATGCACAAGATTGGTTAAAAACCCTAATTGGATTAGAATAAGCCTAGGGAGGACGAAAATGACCTAAATGTTTAACCATTGACACAAATTGACACAAAATCACATATGGTATGCACAAGATTGGATAAAAATCCTAATTGGATTAGAATAAGCCTGGGGAGGACGAAAATGACCTAAATGTACAACCAATGACACAAAATCACATATTGGATGCACAAGATTGGTTAAAAACCCTAATTGGATTAGAATAAGCCTAGGGACGACGAAAATGACCTAAATGTGCCACCAATGAAAAAATCACATATTAATTGCACAAGATTGGTTAAAAACCCTAATTGGATTAGAATAAGTCTAGGGAGGACCAAAATGACCTAAATGTTCAACCAATGACACAAAGTCACATATTGGATGCACAAGATTGGTTAAAAACCCTAATTGGATTAGAATAAGCCTAGGGAGGACGAAAATGACCTAAATGTTCAACCAATGACACAAAATGACACAAAATCACATATTGGATGCACAAGATTGGTTAAAAACCCTAATTGGATTAGAATAAGTCTAGGGAGGACGAAAATGACCTAATTGGATTACATATGACACAAAATGACAGAAAATGACACAAAATCACATATTGGATGCACAAGATTGGTTAAAAACCCTAATTGGATTAGAATAAGCCTAGGGAGGACGAAAATGACCTAAATGTTCAACCAATGACACAAAATGACACAAAATCACATATTGGATGCACAAGATTGGTTAAAAACCCTAATTGGATTAGAATCAGCCTAGGGAGGACGAAAATGACCTAAATGTTCAACCAATGACACAAAATGACACAAAATCACATATTGGATGCACAAGATTGGTTAAAACCCTAATTGGATTAGAATAAGCCTAGGGAGGACGAAAATGACCTAAATGTTCAACCAATGACATAAAATCACATATTGGATGCACAAGATTGGTTAAAAACCCTAATTGGATTAGAATAAGCCTAGGGAGCACGAAAATGACCTAAATGTTCAACCAATGACACAAAATGACACAAAATCACATGTTGGATGCACAAGATTGGTTAAAAACCCTAATTGGATTAGAATAAGCCTAGGGAGGACGAAAATGACCTAAATGTTCAACCAATGACACAAAATGACACAAAATCACATATTGGATGCACAAGATTGGTTAAAAACCCTAATTGGATTAGAATAAGCCTAGGGAGGACGAAAATGACCTAAATGTTCAACCAATGACACAAATTGACACAAAATCACATATTGGATGCACAAGATTGGTTAAAAACCCTAATTGGATTAGAATAAGCCTAGGGAGGACGAAAATGACCTAAATGTGCAACCAATGACACAAAATCACATATTGGATGCACAAGATTGGTTAAAAACCCTAATTGGATTAGAATAAGCCTAGGGAGGACCAAAATGACCTAAATGTTCAACCAATGACACAAAGTCACATATTGGATGCAAAAGATTGGTTAAAAACCCTAATTGGATTAGAATAAGTCTAGCGAGGACGAAAATGAACTTATTGGATTACCAATGACACAAAATCACTTATTATATGCACAAGATTGGTTAAAGACCTTAATTGGATTAGAATAAGCCTTAGGAGGACGAAAATGACCTAAATGTGCAACCAATGACAGAAAATCACATATTGGATGCACAAGATTGGTTAAAAACCCTAATTGGATTAGAATAAGCCTAGGGAGGACGAAAATGACCTAAATATTTAACCAATGACACAAAATGACACAAAATCACATATTGGATGCACAAGATTGGTTAAAAACCCTAATTGGATTAGAATAAGCCTAGGGAGGACGAAAATGACCTAAATGTTCAACCAATGACACAAAATGACACAAAATCACATATTGGATGCACAAGATTGGTTAAAAACCCTAATTGGGTTACAATAAGCCTAGGGAGTACGAAAATGACCTAAATGTTCAACCAATGACACAAAATGACACAAAATCACATATTGGATGACCAAGATTGGTTAAAAACCCTAATTGGATTAGAATAAGCCTAGGGAGGACAAAAATGACCTAATTGGATTACCAATGACACAAAATCAATTATTATATGCAAAAGAGTGGTTAAAAACCCTAATTGGATTAGAATAAGCCTAGGGAGGACGAAAATGACCTAAATGTTCAACCAATGACAAAAAATCACATATTGGATGCACAAGATTGGTTAAAATCCCTAATTGGATTAGAATATGCCTAGCGAGGACAAAAATGACCTAAATGTTCAACCAATGACTCAAAATGACACAAAATCACATATTGGATGCACAAGATTGGTTAAAAACCCTAATTGGATTAGAATAAGCCTAGGGAGGACGAAAATGACCTAAATGTTCAACCAATGACACAAAATGACACAAAATCACATATTGGATGCACAAGAATGGTTAAAAACCCTAATTGGATGAGAATAAGCCTAGGGAGGACGAAAATGACCTAAATGTTCAACCAATGACACAAAATCACATATTGGATGCACAAGATTGGTTAAAAACCCTAATTGGATTAGAATAAGCCTAGGGAGGACGAAAATGACCTAAATGTTCAACCAATGACACAAAATCACATATTGGATGCATAAGATTGGTTAAAAACCCTAAATGAATTAGAATAAGCCTCGGGAGGACGAAAAAGACCAAAATGTTCAACCAATGACACAAAATGACACAAAATCACATATTGGATGCACAAGATTGGTTAAAAACCCTAATTGGATTAGAATAAGCCTAGGGAGGACGAAAATGACCTAATTGGATTACCAATGACACAAAATCACTTATTATATGCACAAGATTTGTTAAAAACCCTAATTGGATTAGAATATGCCTAGGGAGGACGAAAATGACCTAAATGTGCAACCAATGACACAAAATCGCATATGGGATGCACAAGATTGGATAAAAATCCTAATTGGATTACAATAAGCCTATTGAGGACGAAAATGACCTAAATGTTCAACCAATGACACAAAATCAGATATTGGATGCACAAGATTGGTTTAAAACCCTAATTGGATTACAATAAGCCTAGGGAGGACGAAAATGACCTAAATGTGCAACCAATGACACAAAATCACATATTGGATGGACAAGATTGGTTAAAAACCCAAATTGGATTAGAATAAGCATAGGGACGACAAAAATGACCTAAATATTCAACCAATGACACAAAATGACACAAAATCACATATTGGATGCACAAGATTGGTTAAAAACCGTAATTGGATTAGAATAAGCCTAGGGAGGACGAAAATGACCTAAATGTGCAACCAATGACACAAAATCACATATTGGATGCACAAGATTGGTTAAAAACCCTAATTGGATTACAATAAGCCTAGGCAGGACGAAAATGACCTAAATGTGCAACCAATGACACAAAATCACATATTGGATGCACAAGATTGGTTAAAAACCCTAATTGGATTACAATAAGCCTAGGGAGGACGAAAATGACCTAAATGTGCAACCAATGACACAAAATCACATATTGGATGCACAAGATTGGTTAAAAACCCTAATTGGATTAGAATAAGCATAGGGACGACAAAAATGACCTAAATGTTCAACCAATGACACAAAATCAAATATTGGATTCACAAGATTGGTTAAAAACCTTAATTGGATTAGAATAAGCCTAGCAAGGACAAAAATGATCTAACTGGATTACCAATGACACAAAATCACGTATTATATGCACAAGATTGGTTAAAAACCCTAATTGGATTAGAATATGCCTAGGGAGGACGAAAATGACCTAAATGTGCAACCAATGACACAAAATCACATATTCGATGCACAAGATTGGTGAAAAACCCTAATTGGATTAGAATAAGCCTAGGGAGGACGAAAATGACCTAAATGTGCAACCAATGACACAAAATCACATATTGGATGCACAAGATTGGTTAAAAACCCTAATTGGATTAGAATAAGCCTAGGGAGGACGAAAATGACCTAAATGTCCAACGAATGACACAAAATCACTTATTGGATGCACAAGATTGGTTAAAAACCCTAATTGGATTAGAATAAGCCTAGGGAGTACGAAAATGACCTAAATGTGCAACCAATGACACAAAATCACATACTGGATGCACAAGATTGGTTAAAAACCCTAATTGGATTAGAATAAGCCTAGGGAGGACGAAAATGACCTAAATGTTCAACCAATGACACAAAATCACATATAGGATGCACAAGATTGGTTAAAAACCCTAATTGGATTAGAATAAGCCTAGGGAGGACGAAAATGACCTAAATGTGCAACCAATGACACAAAATCACATATTGGATGCACAAGATTGGTTAAAAACCCTAATTGGATTAGAATAAGCCTAGGGAGGACGAAAATGACCTAAATGTTTAACCATTGACACAAATTGACACAAAATCACATATGGTATGCACAAGATTGGATAAAAATCCTAATTGGATTAGAATAAGCCTGGGGAGGACGAAAATGACCTAAATGTACAACCAATGACACAAAATCACATATTGGATGCACAAGATTGGTTAAAAACCCTAATTGGATTAGAATAAGCCTAGGGACGACGAAAATGACCTAAATGTGCCACCAATGAAAAAATCACATATTAATTGCACAAGATTGGTTAAAAACCCTAATTGGATTAGAATAAGTCTAGGGAGGACCAAAATGACCTAAATGTTCAACCAATGACACAAAGTCACATATTGGATGCACAAGATTGGTTAAAAACCCTAATTGGATTAGAATAAGCGTAGGGAGGACGAAAATGACCTAAATGTGCCTCCAATGACACAAAATTACATATTGGATGCACAAGGTTGGTTAAAAACCCTAATTGGATTATAATAAGCCTAGGGAGGACGAAAATGACCTAAATGTTCAACCAATGATACAAAATCACATATTGGATGCATAAGATTGGTTAAAAACCCTAATTGGATTAGAATAAGCCTAGCGAGGACGAAAATGGCATAATTGGATTACCGATGACACAAAATCACTTATTATATGCACAAGATTGGTTAAAAACCCTGATTGGATTAGAATAAGCCTAGGGAGGACGAAAATGACCTAAATGTTCAACCAATGACACAAACTCGCATATTGGATGCACAAGATTGGTTAAAAACCCTAATTGGATTAGAATAAGCCTAGGGAGGACGAAAATGACTTAAATGTTCAACCAATGACACAAAATGACACAAAATCACATATTGGATGCATAAGATTGGTTAAAAACCCTAATTGGATTAGAATAAGCCTAGGGAGGACGAAAATGACCTAAATGTTCAACCAATGACACAAAATGACACAAAATCACATATTGGATGCACAAGATTGGTTAAAAACCCTAATTGGATAAGATTAAGCCTAGGGAGGACGAAAATGACCTAAATGTTCAACCAATGACATAAAATGACACAAAATCACATATTGGATGCACAAGATTGGTTAAAAACCCTAATTGGATTAGAATAAGCCTAGGGAGGACGAAAATGACCTAAATGTTCAACCAATGACACAAAATGACACAAAATCACATATTGGATGCACAAGATTGGTTAAAAACCCTAATTGGATTAGAATAACTCTAGGGAGGACGAAAATGACCTAAATGTTCAACCAATGACACAAAATCACATATTGGATGCACAAGATTGGTTAAAAACCCTAATTGGATTAGAATAAGCCTAGGGAGGACGAAAATGACCTAAATGTTCAATCAATGACACAAAATGACACAAAATCACATATTGGATGGATGCACAAGATTGGTTAAAAACCCTAATTGGATTAGAATAAGCCTAGGGAGGACGAAAATGACCTAAATGTGCAACCAATGACACAAAATCACATATTGGATGCACAAGATTGGTTAAAAACCCTAATTGGATTAGAATAAGCCTAGGGAGGACGAAAATGACCTAAATGTTTAACCAATGACACAAATTGACACAAAATCACATATGGTATGCACAAGATTGGATAAAAATCCTAATTGGATTAGAATAAGCCTAGGGAGGACGAAAATGACCTAAATGTACAACCAATGACACAAAATCACATATTGGATGCACAAGATTGGTTAAAAACCCTAATTGGATTAGAATAAGCCTAGGGACGACGAAAATGACCTAAATGTGCCACCAATGACAAAAAATCACATATTAATTGCACAAGATTGGTTAAAAACCCTAATTGGATTAGAATAAGTCTAGGGAGGACCAAAATGACCTAAATGTTCAACCAATGACACAAAGTCACATATTGGATGCACAAGATTGGTTAAAAACCCTAATTGGATTAGAATAAGTCTAGCGAGGACGAAAATGAACTTATTGGATTACCAATGACACAAAATCACTTATTATATGCACAAGATTGGTTAAAGACCTTAATTGGATTAGAATAAGCCTTAGGAGGACGAAAATGACCTAAATGTGCAACCAATGACAGAAAATCACATATTGGATGCACAAGATTGGTTAAAAACCCTAATTGGATTAGAATAAGCCTAGGGAGGACGAAAATGACCTAAATGTTTAACCAATGACACAAAATGACACAAAATCACATATTGGATGCACAAGATTGGTTAAAAACCCTAATTGGATTAGAATAAGCCTAGGGAGGACGAAAATGACCTAAATGTTCAACCAATGACACAAATTGACACAAAATCACATATGGTATGCATCAGATTGGATAAAAATCCTAATTGGATTAGAATAAGCCTGGGGAGGACGAAAATGACCTAAATGTACAACCAATGACACAAAATCACATATTGGATGCACAAGATTGGTTAAAAACCCTAATTGGATTAGAATAAGCCTAGTGAGGACGAAAATGACCTAATTGAATTACCAATGACACAAAATCACTTATTATATGCACAAGATTGGTTAAAAACCCTAATTGGATTAGAATAAGCCTAGGGAGGACGAAAATGACCTAAATGTGAAACCAATGACACAAAATCACATATTGGATGCACAAGATTGGTTAAAAACCCTAATTGGATTAGAATAAGCCTAGGGAGGACGAAAATGACCTAAATGTTCAACCAATGACACAAATTGACACAAAATCACATATGGTATGCACAAGATTGGATAAAAATCCTAATTGGATTACAATAAGCCTGGGGAGGACGAAAATGACCTAAATGTACAACCAATGACACAAAATCACATATTGGATGCACAAGATTGGTTAAAAACCCTAATTGGATTAGAATAAGCCTAGTGAGGACGAAAATGACCTAATTGAATTACCAATGACACAAAATCACTTATTATATGCACAAGATTGGTTAAAAACCCTAATTGGATTAGAATAAGCCTAGGGAGGACGAAAATGACCTAAATGTTCAACCAATGATACAAAATCACATATTGGATGCATAAGATTGGTTAAAAACCCTAATTGGATTAGAATAAGCCTAGGGAGAACGAAAATGGCATAATTGGATTACCAATGACACAAAATCACTTATTATATGCACAAGATTGGTTAAAAACCATGATTGGATTAGAATAAGCCTAGGGTGGACAAAAATGACCTAAATGTGCAACCAATGACACAAAATCACGTATTGGATGCACGAGATAGGTTAAAAACCCAAATTGGATTAGAATAAGCCTAGGAAGGACGAAAATGACCTAAATGTTCAACCAATGACATAAAATAACACAAAATCACATATTGGATGCATAAGATTGGTTAAAAACCCTAATTGGATTAGAATAATCCTAGCGAGGATGAAAATGACATAATTGGATAACCGATGACACAAAATCAGTTATTATATGCACAAGATTGGTTAAAAACCCTAATTGGATTAGAATAAGCCTAGGGAGGACGAAAATGACCTAAATGTGCAACCAATGACACAAAATCACATATTGGATGCACAAGATTGGTTAAAAACCCTAATTGGATTACAATAAGCCTAGGGAGGACGAAAATGACCTAAATGTGCAACCAATGACACAAAATCACATATTGGATGCACAAGATTGGTTAAAAACCCTAATTGGATTAGAATAAGCATAGGGACGACAAAAATGACCTAAATGTTCAACCAATGACACAAAATAACATATTGGATGCACAAGATTGGTTAAAAACCGTAATTGGATTAGAATAAGCCTAGGGACGACGAAAATGACCTAAATGTGCCACCAATGACAAAAAATCACATATTAATTGCACAAGATTGGTTAAAAACCCTAATTGGATTAGAATAAGTCTAGGGAGGACCAAAATGACCTAAATGTTTAACCATTGACACAAATTGACACAAAATCACATATGGTATGCACAAGATTGGATAAAAATCCTAATTGGATTAGAATAAGCCTGGGGAGGACGAAAATGACCTAAATGTACAACCAATGACACAAAATCACATATTGGATGCACAAGATTGGTTAAAAACCCTAATTGGATTAGAATAAGCCTAGGGAGGACGAAAATGACCTAAATGTGCAACCAATGACACAAAATCACATATTGGATGGACAAGATTGGTTAAAAACCCTAATTGGATTAGAATAAGCATAGGGACGACAAAAATGACCTAAATGTTCAACCAATGACACAAAATGACACAAAATCACATATTGGATGCACAAGATTGGTTAAAAACCGTAATTGGATTAGAATAAGCCTAGGGAGGACGAAAATGACCTAAATGTGCAACCAATGACACAAAATCACATATTGGATGCACAAGATTGGTTAAAAACCCTAATTGGATTACAATAAGCCTAAGCAGGACGAAAATGACCTAAATATGCAACCAATGACACAAAATCACATATTGGATGCACAAGATTGGTTAAAAACCCTAATTGGATTAGAATAAGCCTAGGGAGGACGAAAATGACCTAAATGTTCAACCAATGACACAAATTGACACAAAATCACATATGGTATGCATAAGATTGGATAAAAATCCTAATTGGATTAGAATAAGCCTGGGGAGGACGAAAATGACCTAAATGTACAACCAATGACACAAAATCACATATTGGATGCACAATATTGGTTAAAAACCCTAATTGGATTAGAATAAGCGTAGGGAGGACGAAAATGACCTAAATGTGCCTCCAATGACACAAAATTACATATTGGATGCACAAGGTTGGTTAAAAACCCTAATTGGATTATAATAAGCCTAGGGAGGACGAAAATGACCTAAATGTTCAACCAATGATACAAAATCACATATTGGATGCATAAGATTGGTTAAAAACCCTAATTGGATTAGAATAAGCCTAGCGAGGACGAAAATGGCATAATTGGATTACCGATGACACAAAATCACTTATTATATGCACAAGATTGGTTAAAAACCCTGATTGGATTAGAATAAGCCTAGGGAGGACGAAAATGACCTAAATGTTCAACCAATGACACAAACTCGCATATTGGATGCACAAGATTGGTTAAAAACCCTAATTGGATTAGAATAAGCCTAGGGAGGACGAAAATGACTTAAATGTTCAACCAATGACACAAAATGACACAAAATCACATATTGGATGCATAAGATTGGTTAAAAACCCTAATTGGATTAGAATAAGCCTAGGGAGGACGAAAATGACCTAAATGTTCAACCAATGACACAAAATGACACAAAATCACATATTGGATGCACAAGATTGGTTAAAAACCCTAATTGGATTAGAATAAGCCTAGGGAGGACGCAAATGACATAAATGTTCAACCAATTACACAAAATCACATATTGGATGCACAAGATTGGTTAAAAACCCTAATTGGATTAGAATAAGCCTAGGGAGGACGAAAATAACTTAAATGTTCAACCAATGACACAAAATGACACAAAATCACATATTTGATGCACAAGATTGGTTAAAAACCCTAATTGCATTAGAATAAGCCTAGCGAGGACGAAAATGACCTAATTGGGTTACCAATGAAATAAAATCACTTATTATGTGCACAAGATTGGTTAAAAACCCTAATTGGATTAGAATAAGCCTAGGGAGGACGAAAATGACCTAAATGTTCAACCAATGACACAAAATGACACAAAATCACATATTGGATGCACAAGATTGGTTAAAAACCCTAATTAGATTAAAATAAGCCTAGCGAGGACGAAAATGACATAAATGTTCAACCAATGACACAAAATCACATATTGGATGCACAAGATTGGTTTAAAACCCTAATTGGATTAGAATAAGCCTATGGAGGACGAAAATGACCTAAATGTTCAACCAATGACACAAAATGACACAAAATCACATATTGGATGCACAAGATTGGTTAAAAACCCTAATTGGATTAGAATAAGCCTAGTAAGGACGAAAATGACCTAAATGTTCAACCAATGACACAAAATGACATAAAATCACATATTGGATGCACAAGATTGGTTAAAAACCCTAATTGGATTAGAATAAGCCTAGGGAGGACGAAAATGACCTAAATGTTCAACCAATGACACAAAATGACACAAAATCACATATTGGATGCACAAGATTGGTTAAAAACCCTAATTAGATTAAAATAAGCCTAGCGAGGACGAAAATGACATAAATGTTCAACCAATGACACAAAATCACTTATTGGATGCACAAGATTGGTTAAAAACCCTAATTGGATTAGAATAAGCCTATGGAGGACGAAAATGACCTAAATGTTCAACCAATGACACAAAATGACACAAAATCACATATTGGATGCACAAGATTGGTTAAAAACCCTAATTGGATTAGAATAACCCTAGGGAGGACGAAAATGACCTAAATGTTACACCAATGACACAAAATCACATATTGGATGCACAAGATTGGATAAAAACCCTAATTGGATTAGAATAAGCCTAGGGAGGAAGAAAATGACCTAAATGTTTAACCAATGACACAAAATCACAGATTGGATGCACAAGATTGGTTAAAAACCCTAATTGGATTAGAATAAGCCTAGGGAGGACGAAAATGACCTAAATGTTTAACCAATGACACAAAATGACACAAAATCACATATTGGATGCACAAGATTGGTTAAAAACCCTAATTGGATTAGAATAAGCCTAGGGAGGACGAAAATGACATAAATGTTCAACCAATTACACAAAATGACACAAAATGACATATTGGATGCACAAGATTGGTTAAAAACCCTAATTGGATTAGAATAAGCCTAGGGAGGACGAAAATAACTTAAATGTTCAACCAATGACACAAAATGACACAAAATCACATATTTGATGCACAAGATTGGTTAAAAACTCTAATTGGATTAGAATAAGCCTAGCGAGGACGAAAATGACCTAATTGGGTTACCAATGAAATAAAATCACTTATTATGTGCACAAGATTGGTTAAAAACCCTAATTGGATTAGAATAAGCCTAGGGAGGACGAAAATGACCTAAATGTTCAACCTATGACTCAAAATGACACATAATCACATATTGGATGCACAAGATTGGTTAAAAACCCTAATTGGATTAGAATAAGCCTAGGGAGGACGAAAATGACCTAAATGTTCAACCAATGACACAAATTGACACAAAATCACATATGGTATGCACAAGATTGGATAAAAATCCTAATTGGATTAGAATAAGCCTGGGGAGGACGAAAATGACCTAAATGTACAACCAATGACACAAAATCACATATTGGATGCACAAGATTGGTTAAAAACCCTAATTGGATTAGAATAAGCCTAGGGACGACGAAAATGACCTAAATGTGCCACCAATGACAAAAAATCACATATTAATTGCACAAGATTGGTTAAAAACCCTAATTGGATTAGAATAAGTCTAGGGAGGACCAAAATGACCTAAATGTTCAACCAATGACACAAAGTCACATATTGGATGCACAAGATTGGTTAAAAACCCTAATTGGATTAGAATAAGTCTAGCGAGGACGAAAATGAACTTATTGGATTACCAATGACACAAAATCACTTATTATATGCACAAGATTGGTTAAAGACCTTAATTGGATTAGAATAAGCCTTAGGAGGACGAAAATGACCTAAATGTGCAACCAATGACAGAAAATCACATATTGGATGCACAAGATTGGTTAAAAACCCTAATTGGATTAGAATAAGCCTAGGGAGGACGAAAATGACCTAAATATTTAACCAATGACACAAAATGACACAAAATCACATATTGGATGCACAAGATTGGTTAAAAACCCTAATTGGATTAGAATAAGCCTAGGGAGGACGAAAATGACCTAAATGTTCAACCAATGACACAAAATGACACAAAATCACATATTGGATGCACAAGATTGGTTAAAAACCCTAATTGGGTTAGAATAAGCCTAAGGGGGACGAAAATGACCTAAATGTTTAATCAATGACACAAAATCACATATTGGATGCACAAGATTGGTTAAAAAACCCTAATTGGATTAGAATAAGCCTAGGGAGGACGAAAATGATCTAAATGTTCAACCAATGACACAAAATCACATATTGGATGCACAAGATTGGTTAAAAACCCTAATTGGATTAGAATAAGCCTAGGGAGGACGAAAATGACCTAAATGTTCAACCAATGACACAAAATGACACAAAATCACATATTGGATGCATAAGATTGGTTAAAAACCCTAATTGGATTAGAATAAGCCTAGGGAGGACGAAAATGACCTAAATGTTCAACTAATGACTCAAAATCACATATTGGATGCACAAGATTGGTTAAAAACCCTAATTGGATTAGAATAAGCCTAGGGAGGACGAAAATGACCTAAATGTTCAACCAATGACACAAAATCACATATTGGATGCACAAGATTGGTTAAAAACCCTATTTGGATTAGAATAAGCCTAGGGAGGAAGAAAATGACCTAAATGTTCAACCAATTACACAAAATGACATAAAATCACATATTGGATGCATAAGATTGGTTAAAAACCCTAATTGGTTTAGAATAAGCCTAGGGAGGACGAAAATGACCTAAATGTTCAACCAATGACACAAAATGACACAAAATCACATATTGGATGCACAAGATTGGTTAAAAACCCTAATTGGATTAGAATCAGCCTAGGGAGGACGAAAATGACCTAAATGTTCAACCAATGACACAAAATGACACAAAATCACATATTGGATGCACAAGATTGGTTAAAACCCTAATTGGATTAGAATAAGCCTAGGGAGGACGAAAATGACCTAAATGTTCAACCAATGACACAAAATCACATATTGGATGCATAAGATTGGCTAAAAACCTTAATTGGATTATAATAAGCCTAGGGAGGACGAAAATAACCTAAATGTTCAATCAATGACACAAAATCACATATTGGATGCACAAGATTGGTTAAAAACCCTAATTGGATTAGAATAAGCCTAGGGAGGACGAAAATGACCTAAATGTTCAACCAATGACACAAAATGACACAAAATCACATATTGGATGCACAAGATTGGTTAAAAACCCTAATTGGATTAGAATAAACTTAGGGAGGACGAAAATGACCTAAATGTTCAACCAATGACACAAAATCAAATATTGGATGCACAAGATTGGTTAGAAACCCTAATTGGATTAGAATAAGCCTAGGGAGTACGAAAATGACCTAAATGTTAAACCAATGACACAAAATGACACAAAATCACATATTGGATGCACAAGATTGGTTAAAAACCCTAATTCGATTAGAATAAGCCTAGGGAGGACGAAAATGACCTAAATGTTCAACCAATGACATAAAATGACACAAAATCACATATTGGATGCACAAGATTGGTTAAAAACCGTAATTGGATTAGAATAAGCCTAGGGACGACGAAAATGACCTAAATGTTCAACCAATGACACAAAATCACTTATTATATGCACAAGATTGGTTAAAAACCCTAATTGGATTAGAATAAGCCTTGGGAGGACGAAAATGACCTAAATGTTCAACCAATGACACAATATCACATATTGGATGCACAAGATTGGTTAAAAACCCTATTTGGATTAGAATAAGCCTAGGGAGGACAAAAATGACCTAAATGTTCAACCAATGACACAAAATCACATATTGGATGCACAAGATTGGTTAAAAACCCTAATTGGATTAGAATAAGCCTAGGGAGGACGAAAATGACCTAAATGTTCAACCAATGACACAAACTCGCATATTGGATGCACAAGATTGGTTAAAAACCCTAATTGGATTAGAATAAGCCTAGGGAGGACGAAAATAACCTAAATGTTCAACCAATGACACAAAATGACACAAAATCACATATTGGATGCACAAGATTGGTTAAGAACCCTAATTGGATTAGAATAAGTTTAGCGAGGACGAAAATGACCTAATCGGATTACAAATGATTCAAAATCACTTATTATATGCACAAGATTGGTTAAAAATTCTAATTGGATTAGAATAATCCTAGGGAGGACGAAAATGACCTAAATGTGCAACCAATGACACAAAATCACATATTCGATGCACAAGATTGGTGAAAAACCCTAATTGGATTAGAATAAGCCTAGGGAGGACGAAAATGACCTAAATGTTCAACCAATGACAAAAAATGACACAAAATCACATATTGGATGCACAAGATTGGTTAAAAACCCTAATTGGATTAGAATAAAACTAGCGAGGACGAAAATGACCTAATTGGATTGCCAATGACACAAAATCACTTATTATGTGCACAAGAATGGTTAAAAACCCTAATTGGATTAGAATATGCCTAGGGAGGACTAAATTTGCCTAAATGGTCAACCAATGACACAAAATCACATATTGGATTTACAAGATTGGTTAAAAACCCTAATTGGATTAGAATAAGCCTAGGGAGGACGAAAATGACCTAAATGTGCAACCAATGACACAAAATCACATATTGGATGCACAAGATTGGTTAAAAACCCTAATTGGATTAGAATAAGTCTAGGGAGGACCAAAATGACCTAAATGTTCAACCAATGACACAAAGTCACATATTGGATGCACAAGAATGGTTAAAAACCCTAGTTGGATTAGAATAAGCCTAGGGAGGACGAAAATAACCTAAATGTGCAACCAATGAGACAAAATCACATATTCGATGCACAAGATTGGTGAAAAACCCTAATTGTATTAGAATAAGCCTAGGGAGGACGAAAATGACCTAAATGTTCAACCAATGACACAAAATCACATATTGGATGCATAAGATTGGTTAAAAACCCTAAATGAATTAGAATAAGCCTCGGGAGGACGAAAAAGACCAAAATGTTCAACCAATGACACAAAATGACACAAAATCACATATTGGATCCACAAGATTGGTTAAAAACCCTAATTGGATTAGAATAATCCTAGCGAGGACGAAAATGACCTAATTGGATTACCAATAACACAAAATCACTTATTATATGCACAAGATTGGTTAAAAACCCTAATTGGATTACAATAAGCCTAGGGATGACGAAAATGACCTAAATGTGCAACCAATGACACAAAATCACATATTGGATGCACAAGATTGGTTAAAAACCCTAATTGGATTAGAATAAGCATAGGGACGACAAAAATGACCTAAATGTTCAACCAATGACACAAAATCACATATTGGATGCACAAGATTGGTTAAGAACCCTAATTGGATTAGAATAAGTTTAGCGAGGACGAAAATGACCTAATCGGATTACAAATGATTCAAAATCACTTATTATATGCACAAGATTGGTTAAAAATTCTAATTGGATTAGAATAATCCTAGGGAGGACGAAAATGACCTAAATGTGCAACCAATGACACAAAATCACATATTCGATGCACAAGATTGGTGAAAAACCCTAATTGGATTAGAATAAGCCTAGGGAGGACGAAAATGACCTAAATGTGCAACCAATGACACAAAATCACATATTGGATGCACAAGATTGGTTAAAAACCCTAATTAGATTAGAATAAGCCTAGGGAGGACGAAAATGACCTAAATGTTCAACCTATGAAAAAAAATGACACAAAATCACATATTGGATGGACAAGATTGGTTAAAAACCCAAATTGGATTAGAATAAGCCTAGGGAGGACGAAAATGACCTAATTGGATTACCAATGACACAAAATCACTTATTATATGCACAAGATTGGTTAAAAACCGTAATTGGATAAGAATAAGCCTAGACCTAAATGTGCAACCAATGACACAAAATCACATATTGGATGCACAAGATTGGTTAAAAACCCTAATTGGATTAGAATAAGCCTAGGGAGGACGAAAACGACCTAAATGTTCAACCAATGACACAAAATGACACAAAATCACATATTGGATGCACAAGATTGGTTAGAAACCCTAATTGGATTAGAATAAGCCTAAGGAGGACGAAAATGACCTAAATGTGCAACCAATGACACAAAATCACATATCGGATGCACAAGATTGGTTAAAAACTTAATTGGATTAGAATAAGCCTAGGGAGGACGAAAATGACCTAAATGTTCAACCAATGACACAAAATGACACAAAATCACATATTGGATGCACAAGATTGGTTAAAAACCCTAATTGGATTAGAATAAGCCTAGGGAGGACGAAAATGACATAAATGTTCAACCAATTAAACAAAATCACATATTGGATGCACAAGATTGGTTAAAAACACTAATTGGATTAGAATAAGCCTAGGGAGGACGAAAATAACTTAAATGTTCAACCAATGACACAAAATGACACAAAATCACATATTGGATGCACAAGATTGGTTAAAAACCCTAATTGGATTAGAATAAGCCTAGGGAGGACGAAAAGGACCTAAATGTTCAACCAATGACACAAAATCACATATTGGATGCACAAGATTGGTTAAAAACCCTAATTGGATTAGAATAAGCCTATGGAGGACGAAAATGACCTAAATGTTCAACCAATGACACAAACTCGCATATTGGATGCACAAGATTGGTTAAAAACCCTAATTGGATTAGAATAAGCCTAGGGAGGACGAAAATGACCTAAAAGTGCAACCAATGACACAAAATCAGATATTGGATGCACAAGATTGGTTAAAAACCCTAATTGGATTAGAATAAGCCTAGGGAGGACGAAAATGACCTAAATGTGCAACCAATGACACAAAATCACATATTGGATGCACAAGATTGGTTAAAAACCCAAATTGGATTAGAATAAGCCTAGGGAGGACGAAAATGACTTAAATGTTCAACCAATGACACAAAATGACACAAAATCACATATTGGATGCATAAGATTGGTTAAAAACCCTAATTGGATTAGAATAAGCCTAACGAGGACGAAAATGACATAATTGGATTACCAACGACACAAAATCAGTTATTATATGCACAAGATTGGTTAAAAACCCAAATTGGAATAGAATAAGCATAGGGAGGACGAAAATGACCTAAATGTGCAACCAATGACACAAAATCACATATTGGATGCACAAGATTGGTTAAAAACCCTAATTGGATTAGAATAAGCCTAGGGAGCACCAAAATGACCTAAATGTTCAACCAATGACACAAAGTCACATATTGGATGCACAAGATTGGTTAAAAACCCTAATTGGATTAGAATAAGTCTAGCGAGGACGAAAATGAACTTATTGGATTACCAATGACACAAAATCACTTATTATATGCACAAGATTGGTTAAAGACCTTAATTGGATTAGAATAAGCCTTAGGAGGACGAAAATGACCTAAATGTGCAACCAATGACAGAAAATCACATATTAGATGCACAAGATTGGTTAAAAACCCTAATTGGATTAGAATAAGCCTAGGGAGGACGAATATGACCTAAATGTTTAACCAATGACACAAAATGACACAAAATCACATATTGGATGCACAAGATTGGTTAAAAACCCTAATTGGATTAGAATAAGCCTAGGGAGGACGAAAATGACCTAAATGTTCAACCAATGACACAAACTCGCATATTGGATGCACAAGATTGGTTAAAAACCCTAATTGGATTAGAATAAGCCTAGGGAGGACGAAAATGACCTAAATGTTCAACCAATGACACAAAATGACACAAAATCACATATTGGATGCACCAGATTGGTTAAAAACCCTAATTGGATTAGAATAAGCCTAGGGAGGACGAAAAGGACCTAAATGTTCAACCAATGACACAAAATCACATATTGGATGCACAAGATTGGTTAAAAACCCTAATTGGATTAGAATAAGCCTATGGAGGACGAAAATGATCTATATGTTCAACCAACGACACAAAATGACACAAAATCACATACTGGATGCACAAGATTGGTTAAAAACCCTAATTGGATTAGAATAAGCCTACGGAGGACGAAAATGACCTAAATGTTCAACAAATGACACAAAATGACACAAAATCACATATTGGATGCACAAGATTGGTTAAAAACCCTAATTGGATTAGAATAAGTCTAGGGAGGACAAAAATGACCTAAATATTCAACCAATGACAAAAAATCACATATTGGATGCACAAGATTGGTTAAAAACCCTAATTGGATTAGAATAAGCCTAGGGAGGACGAAAATGACCTAAATGTTCAACCAATGACACAAAATCACATATTGGATGCACAAGATTGGTTAAAAACCCTAATTGGATTAGAATAAGCCTAGGGAGGACGAAAATGACCTAAATGTTCAACCAATGACACAAAATCACATATTGGATGCACAAGATTGGTTAAAAACCCTAATTGGATTAGAATAAGCCTAGGGAGGACAAAAATGACCTAAATATTCAACCGATGACACAAAATCACATATTGGATGCACAAGATTGGTTAAAAACCCTAATTGGATTAGAATAAGCCTAGGGAGGACGAAAATGACCTAAATGTTCAACCAATGACACAAAATCACATATTGGATGCACAAGATTGGTTAAAAACCCTAATTGGATTAGAATAAGCCTAGGGAGGACAAAAATGACGTACATGTTCAACCAATGACACAAAATCACATATAGGATGCACAAGATTGGTTAAAAACCCTAATTGGATTAGAATAAGCCTAGGGAGGACGAAAATGACCTAAATGTTCAACCAATGACACAAAATGACACAAAATCACATATTGGATGCACAAGATTGGTTAAAAACCCTAATTGGATTAGAATAATTCTAGGGAGGACAAAAATGACCTAAATGTTCAACCAATGACACAAAATCACATATTGGATGCACAAGATTGGTTAAAAACCCTAATTGGATTAGAATAAGCCTAGGGAGGACGAAAATGACCTAAATGTTCAACCAATGACACAAAATGACACAAAATCACATATTGGATGCACAAGATTGGTTAAAAACCCTAATTGGATTCGAATAAGCCTAGGGAGGACGAAAATGACCTATATGTTCAACCAATGACACAAAATGACACAAAACCACATATTGGATGCACAAGATTGGTTAAAAACCCTAATTGGATTAGAATAAGCCTAGGGAGGACGAAAATGACCTAAATGTTCAACCAATGACACAAAATGACACAAAATCACATATTGGATGCACAAGATTGGTTAAAAACCCTAGTTGGATTAGAATAAGCTTAAGGGGGACGAAAATGACCTAAATGTTTAACCAATGACACAAAATCACATATTGGATGCACAAGATTGGTTAAAAACCCTAATTGGATTAGAATAAGCCTAGGGAGGACGAAAATGACCTAAATGTTCAACCAATGACACAAAATGACAGAAAATCACACATTGGATGCACAAGATTGGTTAAAAACCTTAATTGGATTAGAATAAGCCTAGGGAGGACGAAAATGACCTAAATGTTCAACCAATGACACAAAATGTCACAAAATCACATACTGGATGCACAAGATTGGTTAAAAACCGTAATTGGATTAGAATAAACCTAGCAAGGTGAAAATGACCTAAATGTTCAACCAATGACACAAAATCACATATTGGATGCACAAGATTGGTTAAAAACCCTAATTGGATTAGAATAAGCCTAGGGAGGACGAAAATGACCTAAATGTTCAACCAATGACACAAAATGACACAAAATCACATATTGGATGCACAAGATTGGTTAAAAACCCTAATTGGATTAGAATAAGCCTAGGGAGGACGTAAATGACCTAAATGTTAAATCTATGACACAAAATCACATATTGGATGCACAAGATTGGTTAAAAACCCTAATTGGATTAGAATAAGCCTAGGGAGGACGAAAATGACCTAAATGTTCAACCAATGACACAAAATGACACAAAATCACATATTGGATGCACAAGATTGGTTAAAAACCCTAATTGGATTAGAATAAGCCTAGGGAGGACGAAAATGACCTCAATGTTCAACCTATGACACAAAATCACATATTGGATGCACAAGATTGGTTAAAAACCCTAATTGGATTAGAATAAGCCTAGGGAGGACGAAAATGACCTAAATGTTCAATCAATGACACAAAATGACACAAAATCACATATTGGATGCACAAGATTGGTTAAAAACCCTAATTGGATTAGAATAAGCCTAGGGAGGACGAAAATGACATAAATGTTCAACCAATTACACAAAATGACACAAAATCACATATTGGATGCACAAGATTGGTTAAAAACCCTAATTGGATTAGAATAAGCCTAGGGAGGACGAAAATGACCTAAATGTTTAACCAATGACACAAAATGACACAAAATCACATATTGGATGCACAAGATTGGTTAAAAACCCTAATTGGATTAGAATAAGCCTAGGGAGGACGAAAATGACATAAATGTTCAACCAATTACACAAAATGACACAAAATCACATATTGGATGCACAAGATTGGTTAAAAACCCTAATTGGATTACAATAAGCCTAGGGAGGACGAAAATAACTTAAATGTTCAACCAATGACACAAAATGACACAAAATCACATATTGGATGCACAAGATTGGTTAAAAACCCTAATTGGATTAGAATAAGCCTAGGGAGGACGAAAATGACCTAAATGTGCAACCAATGACACAAAATCACATATTGGATGCACAAGATTGGTTAAATACCCTAATTGGATTAGAATAAGCCTAGGGAGGACAAAAATGACCTAAATGTGCAACCAATGACACAAAATCACATATTGGATGCACAAGATTGGTTAAAAACCCTAATTGGATTAGAATAAGCCTAGGGAGGACGAAAATGACCTAAATGTTCAACCAATGACACAAAATGACACAAAATCACATATTGGATGCACAAGATTGGTTAAAAACCCTCATTGGATTAGAATAAGCCTAGCGAGGACGAAAATGACCTAATTGGATTACCAATGACACAAAATCACTTATTATATGCACAAGATTGGTTAAAAACCCTAATTGGATTAGAATAAGCCTAGGGAGGACGAAAATGACCTAATTGTTCAACCAATGATACAAAATGGCACAAAATCACATATTGGATGCACAAGATTGGTTAAAAACCCTAATTGGATTCGAAAAAGCCTAGGGAGTACGAAAATGACCTAAATGTTCAACCAATGACAAAAAATGACACAAAATCACATATTGGATGCACAAGATTGGTTAAAAACCCTAATTGGATTAGAATAAGCCTAGCGAGGACGAAAATGACCTAATTGGATTACCAATGACATAAAATCCCTTATTATATGCACAAGATTGGTTAAAAACCCTAATTGGATTAGAATAAGCCTAGGGAGGACAAAAATGACCAAAATATGCAACCAATGACACAAAATCACATATTGGATGCACAAGATTGGTTAAAAACCCTAATTGGATTAGAATAAGCCTAGGGAGGACGAAAATGACCTAAATGTTCAACCAATGACACAAATTGACACAAAATCACATATGGGATGCACAAGATTGGATTAAAATCCTAATTGGATTAGAATAAGCCTGGGGAGGACGAAAATGACCTAAATGTTCAACCAATGACACAAAATCACAATTGGATGCACAAGATTGGTTAAGAACCCTAATTGGATTAGAATAAGCCTAGGGAGGACGAAAATGACCTAAATGTTCAACCAATGACAAAAATGACACAAAATCACATATTGGATGCATAAGATGGGTTAAAAACCCTAAATGGATTAGAATAAGCCTCGGGAGGACGAAAATGACCAAAATGTTCAACCAATGACACAAAATGACACAAAATCACATATTGGATGCACAAGATTGGTTAAAAACCCTAATTGGATTAGAATAAGCCTAGTGAGGACGAAAATGACCTAATTGAATTACCAATGACACAAAATCACTTATTATATGCACAAGATTGGTTAAAAACCCTAATTGGATTAGAATAAGCCTAGGGAGGACGAAAATGACCTAAATGTTCAACCAATGATACAAAATCACATATTGGATGCATAAGATTGAGTAAAAACCCTAATTGGATTAGAATAAGCCTAGCGAGAACGAAAATGGCATAATTGGATTACCAATGACACAAAATCACTTATTATATGCACAAGATTGGTTAAAAACCATGATTGGATTAGAATAAGCCTAGGGAGGACAAAAATGACCTAAATGTGCAACCAATGACACAAAATAACATATTGGATGCACGAGATAGGTTAAAAACACAAATTGGATTAGAATAAGCCTAGGGAGGACGAAAATGACCTAAATGTTCAACCAATGACATAAAATAACACAAAATCACATATTGGATGCATAAGATTGGTTAAAAACCCTAATTGGATTAGAATAAGCCTAGCGAGGACGAAAATGACATAATTGGATTACCGATGACACAAAATCAGTTATTATATGCACAAGATTGGTTAAAAACCCTAATTGGATTAGAATAAGCCTAGGGAGGACGAAAATGACCTAAATGTGCAACCAATGACACAAAATCACATATTGGATGCACAAGATTGGTTAAAAACCCTAATTGGATTAGAATAAGCCTAGGGAGGACGAAAATGACCTAAATGTTTAACCATTGACACAAATTGACACAAAATCACATATGGTATGCACAAGATTGGATAAAAATCCTAATTGGATTAGAATAAGCCTGGGGAGGACGAAAATGACCTAAATGTACAACCAATGACACAAAATCACATATTGGATGCACAAGATTGGTTAAAAACCCTAATTGGATTAGAATAAGCCTAGGGACGACGAAAATGACCTAAATGTGCCACCAAATAAAAAATCACATATTAATTGCACAAGATTGGTTAAAAACCCTAATTGGATTAGAATAAGTCTAGGGAGGACCAAAATGACCTAAATGTTCAACCAATGACACAAAGTCACATATTGGATGCACAAGATTGGTTAAAAACCCTAATTGGATTAGAATAAGTCTAGCGAGGACGAAAATGAACTTATTGGATTACCAATGACACAAAATCACTTATTATATGCACAAGATTGGTTAAAGACCTTAATTGGATTAGAATAAGCCTTAGGAGGACGAAAATGACCTAAATGTGCAACCAATGACAGAAAATCACATATTGGATGCACAAGATTGGTTAAAAACCCTAATTGGATTAGAATAAGCCTAGGGAGGACGAAAATGACCTAAATGTTTAACCAATGACACAAAATGACACAAAATCACATATTGGATGCACAAGATTGGTTAAAAACCCTAATTGGATTAGAATAAGCCTAGGGAGGACGAAAATGACCTAAATGTTCAACCAATGACACAAATTGACACAAAATCACATATGGTATGCATCAGATTGGATAAAAATCCTAATTGGATTAGAATAAGCCTGGGGAGGACGAAAATGACCTAAATGTACAACCAATGACACAAAATCACATATTGGATGCACAAGATTGGTTAAAAACCCTAATTGGATTAGAATAAGCCTAGTGAGGACGAAAATGACCTAATTGAATTACCAATGACACAAAATCACTTATTATATGCACAAGATTGGTTAAAAACCCTAATTGGATTAGAATAAGCCTAGGGAGGACGAAAATGACCTAAATGTTCAACCAATGACACAAAATGACACAAAATAACATATTGGATGCACAAGATTGGTTAAAAACCCTAATTGGATTGTAATAAGCCTAGGGAGGACGAAAATGACCTAATTGGATTACCAATGACATAAAATCACTTATCATATGCACAAGATTGGTTAAAAACCCTAATTGGATTAGAATAAGCCTAGGGAGGACGAAAATGACCTAAATGTTCAACCAATGACACAAAATGACACAAAATCACATATTGGATGCACAAGATTGGTTAAAAACCCTAATTGGATTAGAATAAGCCTAGGGAGGACGAAAATGACATAAATGTTCAACCAATTACACAAAATGACACAAAATCACATATTGGATGCACAAGAATGGTTAAAAACCCTAATTGGATTAGAATAAGCCTAGGGAGGACGAAAATGACCTAAATGTTCAACCAATGACACAAAATCACATATTGGATGCACAGGATTGGTTAAAAACCCTAATTGGATTAGAATAAGCCTATGGAGGACGAAAATGACCTAAATGTTCAACCAATGACACAAACTCGCATATTGGATGCACAAGACTGGTTAAAAACCCTAATTGGATTAGAATAAGCCTAGGGAGGACGAAAATGACCTAAATGTTCAACCAATGACACAAAATGACACAAAATCACATATTGGATGCACAAGATTGGTTAAAAACCCTAATTGGATTAGAATAAGCCTAGGGAGGACGAAAATGACATAAATGTTCAACCAATTAAACAAAATCACATATTGGATGCACAAGATTGGTTAAAAACACTAATTGGATTAGAATAAGCCTAGGGAGGACGAAAATAACTTAAATGTTCAACCAATGACACAAAATGACACAAAATCACATATTGGATGCACAAGATTGGTTAAAAACCCTAATTGGATTAGAATAAGCCTAGGGAGGACGAAAAGGACCTAAATGTTCAACCAATGACACAAAATCACATATTGGATGCACAAGATTGGTTAAAAACCCTAATTGGATTAGAATAAGCCTATGGAGGACGAAAATGACCTAAATGTTCAACCAATGACACAAACTCGCATATTGGATGCACAAGATTGGTTAAAAACCCTAATTGGATTAGAATAAGCCTAGGGAGGACGAAAATGACCTAAAAGTGCAACCAATGACACAAAATCAGATATTGGATGCACAAGATTGGTTAAAAACCCTAATTGGATTAGAATAAGCCTAGGGAGGACGAAAATGACCTAAATGTGCAACCAATGACACAAAATCACATATTGGATGCACAAGATTGGTTAAAAACCCAAATTGGATTAGAATAAGCCTAGGGAGGACGAAAATGACCTAAATGTTCAACCAATGACACAAAATGACACAAAATCACATTTTGGATGCACAAGATTGGTTAAAAACCCAAATTGGATTAGAATAAGCCTAGGGAGGACGAAAATGACCTAAATGTTCAACCAATGACACAAAATGACACAAAATCACATATTGGATGCACAAGATTGGTTAAAAACCCTAATTGGATTAGAATAAGCCTAGGGAGCATGAAAATGATCTAAATGTTCAACCAATGACACAAAAGGACACAAAATCACATATTGGATGCACAAGATTGGTTAAAAACCCTAATTGGATTAGAATAAGCCTAGGGAGGACGAAAATGACCTAAATGTTCAACCAATGACACAAAATGACACAAAATCACATATTGGATGCATAAGATTGGTTAAAAACCCTAATTGGATTAGAATAAGCCTAGGGAGGACTAAAATGACCTAAATGTTCAACCAATGACACAAAAGGACACAAAATCACATATTGGACGCACAAGATTGGTTAAAAACCCTAATTGGATTAGAATAAGCCTAGGGAGGACGAAAATGACCTAAATGTTCAACCAATGACACAAAACGACAAAAAATCACATATTGGATGCACAAGATTGGTTAAAAACCCTAATTGCATTAGAATAGGCCTAGGGAGGACGAAAATGACCTAAATGTTCAACCAATGACACAAAAGGACAAAAAATCACATATTGGATGCACAAGATTGGTTAAAAACCCTAATTGGATTAGAATAGGCCTAGGGAGGACGAAAATGACCTAAATGTTCAACCAATGACACAAAATGACACAAAATCACATATTGGATGCATAAGATTGGTTAAAAACCCTAATTGGATTAGAATAAGCCTAGGGAGGACGAAAATGAACTAAATGTTCAACCAATGACATAAAATCACATATTGGATGCACAAGATTGGTTAAAAACCCTAATTGGATTAGAATAAGCCTAGGGAGGACGAAAATGACCTAAATGTTCAACCAATCACACAAAATGACATAAAATCACATATTGAATGCACAAGATTGGTTAAAAACCCTAATTGGATTAGAATAAGCCTAGGGAGGACGAAAATGACCTAAATGTTCAACCAATGACACAAAATGACACAAAATCACATATTGGATGCACAAGATTGGTTAAAAACCCTAATTGGATTAGAATAAGCCTAGCGATGACGAAAATGACCTAAATGTTCAACCAATGACACAAAATGACACAAAATCACATATTGGATGCACAAGATTGGTTAAAAACCCTAATTGGATTAGAATAAGCCTAGGGAGGACAAAAATGACCTAAATGTTCAACCAATGACAGAAAATGACACAAAATCACATATTGGATGCACAAGATTGGTTAAAAACCCTAATTGTATTAGAATAAGCCTAGGGAGTATGAAAATGACCTAAATGTTCAACCAATGACACAAAATCACATATTGGATGCACAAGATTGGTTAAAAACCCTAATTGGATTAGAATAAGCCTAGGGACGACAAAAATGACCTAAATGTTCAATCAATGACACAAAATCACATATTGGATGCACTTGATTGGTTAAAAATCGTAATTGGATTAGAATAAGCCTAGGGAGGACGAAAATGACCTAAATGTTCAACCAATGACACAAAATGACACAAAATCACATATTGGATGCACAAGATTGGTTAAAAACCCTAATTGGATTAGAATAAGCCTAGGGAGGACGAAAATGACCTAAATGTTCAACCAATGACACAAAATGACACAAAATCACATATTGGATGCACAAGATTGGTTAAAAACCCTAGTTGGATTATAATAAGCCTAGGGAGGACGAAAATGACCTAAATGTTCAACCAATGACACAAAATCACATATTGGATGCACAAGATTGGTTAAAAACCCTAATTGGATTAGAATAAGCCTAGGGAGGACGAAAATGACCTAAATGTTCAACCAATGACACAAAATGACACAAAATCACATATTGGATGCACAAGATTGGTTAAAAACCCTATTTGGATTAGAATAAGCCTAGGGAGGAAGAAAATGACCTAAATGTTCAACCAATGACACGTAGTGACACAAAATCACATATTGGATGCACAAGATCGGTTAAAGACCCTAATTGGATTAGAATAAGCCTAGGGAGGACGAAAATGACCTAAATGTTCAACCAATGACACAAAATGACACAAAATCACATATTGGATGCACAAGATTGGTTAAAAACCCTAATTGGATTAGAATAAGCCTAGGAAGGACGAAAATGAGTTAAATGTTCAACCAATGACACAATATCACATATTGGATGCACAAGATTGGTTAAAAACCCTAATTGGATTAGAATAAGCCTAGGGAGGACAAAAATGACCTAAATGTTCAACCAATGACACAAAATCACATATTGGATGCACAAGATTGGTTAAAAACCCTAATTGGATAAGAATAAGCCTAGGGAGGACGAAAATGACCTAAATGTTCAACCAATGACACAAAATGACACAAAATCACATATTGGATGCACAAGATTGGTTAAACACCACAATTGGATTAGAATAAGCCTAGGGAGGACGAAAATGACCTAAATGTTCAACCAATGACACAAAATGACACAAAATCACATATTGGATGCACAAGATTGGTTAAAAACCCTAATTGGATTAGAATAAGCCTAGGAAGGACGAAAATAACCTAAATGTTCAACCAATGACACAAAATGACACAAAATCACATATTGGATGCATAAGATTGGTTAAAAACCCTAATTGGATTAGAATAAGCCTAGGGAGGACGAAAATGACCTAAATGTTCAACCAATGACACAAAATGACACAAAATCACATATTGGATGCACAAGATTGGTTAAAAACCCTAATTGGATTAGAATAAGCCGAGGGAGGACGAAAATGACCCAAATGTTCAACCAATGACACAAAATGACACAAAATCACATATTGGATGCACAAGATTGGTTAAAAACCCTAATTGGATTAGAATAAGCCTAGGGAGGACGAAAATGACCTAAATGTTCAACCAATGACACAAAATGACACAAAATCACATATTGGATGCACAAGATTGGTTAAAAACCCTAATTGGATTAGAATAAGCCTAGGGACGACAAAAATGACCTGAATGTTCAACCAATGACACAAAATGACACAAAATCACATATTGGATGCACAAGATTGGTTAAAAACCGTAATTGGATTAGAATAAGCCTAGGGAGGACGAAAATGACCTAAATGTTCAACCAATAACACAAAATGACACAAAATCACATATTGGATGCACAAGATTGGTTAAAAACCCTAATTGGATTAGAATAAGCCTAGGGAGGACAAAAATGACCTAAATGTTCAACCAATGACACAAAATCACATATTGGATGCACAAGATTGGTTAAAAACCCTAATTGGATTAGAATAATCCAAGGGAGGACGAAAATGACCTAAATGTTAAACCAATGACACAAAATGACACAAAATCACATATTGGATGCACAAGATTGGTTAAAAACCCTAATTGGATTAGAATAAGCCTAGGGAGGACGAAAATGACCTAAATGTTCAACCAATGACACAAAATGACACAAAATCACATATTGGATGCACAAGATTGGTTAAAAACCCTTATTGGATTAGAATAAACCTAGGGAGGACGAAAATGACCAAAATGTTCAACCAATGACACAAAATGACACAAAATCACATATTGGATGCACAAGATTGGTTAAAAACCCTAATTGGATTAGAATAAGCCTAGGGAGGACGAAAATGACCTAAATGTTCAACCAATGACACAAAATGACACAAAATCACATATTGGATGCACAAGATTGGTTAAAAACCCTAATTGGATTAGAATAAGCCTAGGCAGGACGAAAATGACATAAATGTTCAACCAATTACACAAAATGACACAAAATCACATATTGGATGCACAAGATTGGTTAAAAACCCTAATTGGATTAGAATAAGCCTAGGGAGGACGAAAATAACTTAAATGTTCAACCAATGACACAAAATGACACAAAATCACATATTTGATGCACAAGATTGGTTAAAAACTCTAATTGGATTAGAATAAGCCTAGCGAGGACGAAAATGACCTAATTGGGTTACCAACGAAATAAAATCACTTATTATGTGCACAAGATTGGTTAAAAACCCTAATTGGATTAGAATAAGCCTAGGGAGTACGAAAATGACCTAAATGTGCAACCAATGACAAAAAATCACATATTGGATGCACCATATTGGTTAGAAACCCTAATTGGATTAGAATAAGCCTAGGGAGGACGAAAATGACCTAAATGTTCAACCAATGACACAAAATCACATATTGGATGCACAAGATTGGTTAAAAACCCTAATTGGATTAGAATAAGCCTAATCAGGACGAAAATGACCTAAATGTTCAACCAATGACACAAACTCGCATATTGGATGCACAAGATTGGTTAAAAACCCTAATTGGATTAGAATAAGCCTAGGGAGGACGAAAATGAC
>JBBPBQ010000006.1:8077157-8104865 GCA_037974755.1 Cicer yamashitae | reverse complement strand
GACCTAAATGTGCAACCAATGACACAAAGTGACACAAAATCACATATTGGATGCATAAGATTGGTTAAAAACCCTGAATGGATTAGAATAAGCCTCGGGAGGACGAAAATGACCAAAATGTTCAACCAATGACACAAAATCACATATTGGATGCACAAGATTGGTTAAAAACCCTAATTGGATTAGAATAAGCCTAGGGAGGACGAAAATGACATAAATGTTCAACCAATTACACAAAATCACATATTGGATGCAGAAGATTGGTTAAAAACCCTAATTGGATTAGAATAAGCCTAGGGAGGACGAAAATAACTTAAATGTTCAACCAATGACACAAAATGACACAAAATCACATATTGGATGCACAAGATTGGTTAAAAACCCTAATTGGATTAGAATAAGCCTAGGGAGGACGAAAATGACATAAATGTTCAACCAATTACACAAAATCACATATTGGATGCAGAAGATTGGTTAAAAACCCTAATTGGATTAGAATAAGCCTAGGGAGGACGAAAATAACTTAAATGTTCAACCAATGACACAAAATGACACAAAATCACATATTTGATGCACAAGATTGATTAAAAACCCTAATTGCATTAGAATAAGCCTAGCGAGGACGAAAATGACCTAATTGGGTTACCAATGAAATAAAATCACTTATTATGTGCACAAGATTGGTTAAAAACCCTAATTGGATTAGAATAAGCCTAGGGAGGACGAAAATGACCTAAATGTGCAACCAATGACACAAAGTGACACAAAATCACATATTGGATGAATAAGATTGGCTAAAAACCCTGAATGGATTAGAATAAGCCTCGGGAGGACGAAAATGACCAAAATGTTCAACCAATGACACAAAATCACATATTGGATGCACAAGATTGGTTAAAAACCCTAATTGGATTAGAGTAAGCCTAGGGAGGACGAAAATGACCTAAATGTTCAACCCATGACACAAAATGACACAAAATAACATATTGGATGCACAAGATTGGTTAAAAACCCTAATTGGATTAGAATAAGCCTAGGGAGGACGGAAATGACATTAATGTTCAACCAATTACACAAAATGACACAAAATCACATATTGGATGCACAAGATTGGTTAAAAACCCTAATTGGATTAGAATAAGCCTAGGGAGGACGAAAATAACTTAAATGTTCAACCAATGACACAAAATGACACAAAATCACATATTTGATGCACAAGATTGGTTAAAAACCCTAATTGCATTAGAATAAGCCTAGCGAGGACGAAAATGACCTAATTGGGTTACCAATGAAATAAAATCACTTATTATGTGCACAAGATTGGTTAAAAACCCTAATTGGATTAGAATAAGCCTAGGGAGGACGAAAATGACCTAAATGTGCAACCAATGACACAAAATCGCATATTGGATGCATAAGATTGGTTAAAAACCCAAATGGATTAGAATAAGCCTCGGGAGGACGAAAATGAACAAAATGTTCAACCAATGACACAAAATGACACAAAATCACATATTGGATGCACAAGATTGGTTTAAAACCCTAATTGGATTAGAATAAGCCTAGGGAGGACGAAAATGACCTAAATGTTCAACCAATGATACAAAATCACATATTGGATGCATAAGATTGGTTAAAAACCCTAATTGGATTAGAATAAGCCTAGGGAGAACGAAAATGGCATAATTGGATTACCAATGACACAAAATCACTTATTATATGCACAAGATTGGTTAAAAACCATGATTGGATTAGAATAAGCCTAGGGTGGACAAAAATGACCTAAATGTGCAACCAATGACACAAAATCACGTATTGGATGCACGAGATAGGTTAAAAACCCAAATTGGATTAGAATAAGCCTAGGAAGGACGAAAATGACCTAAATGTTCAACCAATGACATAAAATAACACAAAATCACATATTGGATGCATAAGATTGGTTAAAAACCCTAATTGGATTAGAATAATCCTAGCGAGGACGAAAATGACATAATTGGATAACCGATGACACAAAATCAGTTATTATATGCACAAGATTGGTTAAAAACCCTAATTGGATTAGAATAAGCCTAGGGAGGATGAAAATGACCTAAATGTGCAACCAATGACACAAAATCACATATTGGATGCACAAGATTGGTTAAAAACCCTAATTGGATTAGAATAAGCCTAGGGAGGACGAAAATGACCTAAATGTTTAACCAATGACACAAATTGACACAAAATCACATATGGTATGCACAAGATTGGATAAAAATCCTAATTGGATTAGAATAAGCCTAGGGAGGACGAAAATGACCTAAATGTACAACCAATGACACAAAATCACATATTGGATGCACAAGATTGGTTAAAAATCCTAATTGGATTAGAATAAGCCTAGGGACGACGAAAATGACCTAAATGTGCCACCAATGACAAAAAATCACATATTAATTGCACAAGATTGTTTAAAAACCCTAATTGGATTAGAATAAGTCTAGGGAGGACCAAAATGACCTAAATGTTCAACCAATGACACAAAGTCACATATTGGATGCACAAGATTGGTTAAAAACCCTAATTGGATTAGAATAAGTCTAGCGAGGACGAAAATGAACTTATTGGATTACCAATGACACAAAATCACTTATTATATGCACAAGATTGGTTAAAGACCCTAATTGGATTAGAATAAGCCTTAGGAGGACGAAAATGACTTAAATGTGCAACCAATGACAGAAAATCACATATTGGATGCACAAGATTGGTTAAAAACCCTAATTGGATTAGAATAAGCCTAGGGAGGACGAAAATGACCTAAATGTTTAACCAATGACACAAAATGACACAAAATCACATATTGGATACACAAGATTGGTTAAAAACCCTAATTGCATTGGAATAAGCCTAGGGAGGACGAAAATGACCTAAATGTGAAACCAATGGCACAAAATCACATATTGGATGCACAAGATTGGTTAAAAACCCTAATTGGATTAGAATAAGCCTAGGGAGGACGAAAATGACCTAAATGTTCAACCAATGACACAAATTGACACAAAATCACATATGGTATGCATAAGATTGGATAAAAATCCTAATTGGATTAGAATAAGCCTGGGGAGGACGAAAATGACCTAAATGTACAACCAATGACACAAAATCACATATTGGATGCACAAGATTGGTTAAAAACCCTAATTGGATTAGAATAAGCGTAGGGAGGACGAAAATGACCTAAATGTGCCTCCAATGACACAAAATTACATATTGGATGCACAAGGTTGGTTAAAAACCCTAATTGGATTATAATAAGCCTAGGGAGGACGAAAATGACCTAAATGTTCAACCAATGATACAAAATCACATATTAGATGCATAAGATTGGTTAAAAACCCTAATTGGATTAGAATAAGCCTAGCGAGGACGAAAATTGCATAATTGGATTACCGATGACACAAAATCACTTATTATATGCACAAGATTGGTTAAAAACCCTGATTGGATTAGAATAAGCCTAGGGAGGACAAAAATGACCTAAATGTGCAACCAATGATACAAAATCACATATTGGATGCATAAGATTGGTTAAAAACCTTAATTGGATTAGAATAATCCTAGCGAGGACGAAAATGACATAATTGGATAGCCGATGACACAAAATCAGTTATTATATGCACAAGATTGGTTAAAAACCCTAATTGGATTAGAATAAGCCTAGGGAGGATGAAAATGACCTAAATGTGCAACCAATGACACAAAATCACATATTGGATGCACAAGATTGGTTAAAAACCCTAATTGGATTAGAATAAGCCTAGGGAGGACGAAAATGACCTAAATGTTTAACCAATGACACAAATTGACACAAAATCACATATGGTATGCACAAGATTGGATAAAAATCCTAATTGGATTAGAATAAGCCTAGGGAGGACGAAAATGACCTAAATGTACAACCAATGACACAAAATCACATATTGGATGCACAAGATTGGTTAAAAACCCTAATTGGATTAGAATAAGCCTAGGGACGACGAAAATGACCTAAATGTGCCACCAATGACAAAAAATCATATATTAATTGCACAAGATTGGTTAAAAACCCTAATTGGATTAGAATAAGACTAGGGAGGACCAAAATGACGTAAATGTTCAACCAATGACACAAAGTCACATATTGGATGCACAAGATTGGTTAAAAACCCTAATTGGATTAGCATAAGTCTAGCGAGGACGAAAATGAACTTATTGGATTACCAATGACACAAAATCACTTATGATATGCACAAGATTGGTTAAAAACCCTAATTGGATTAGAATAAGCCTAGGGAGGACGAAAATGACCTAAATGTTCAACCAATGATACAAAATCACATAATGGATGCATAGGATTGGTTAAAAACTCTAATTGGATTAGAATAAGCCTAGGGAGAACGAAAATGGCATAATTGGATTACCAATGACACAAAATCACTTATTATATGCACAAGATTGGTTAAAAACCATGATTGGATTAGAATAAGCCTAGGGTGGACAAAAATGACCTAAATGTGCAACCAATGACACAAAATCACGTATTGGATGCACGAGATAGGTTAAAAACCCAAATTGGATTAGAATAAGCCTAGGAAGGACGAAAATGACCTAAATGTTCAACCAATGACATAAAATAACACAAAATCACATATTGGATGCATAAGATTGGTTAAAAACCCTAATTGGATTAGAATAATCCTAGCGAGGACGAAAATGACATAATTGGATAACCGATGACACAAAATCAGTTATTATATGCACAAGATTGGTTAAAAACCCTAATTGGATTAGAATAAGCCTAGGGAGGATGAAAATGACCTAAATGTGCAACCAATGACACAAAATCACATATTGGATGCACAAGATTGGTTAAAAACCCTAATTGGATTAGAATAAGCCTAGGGAGGACGAAAATGACCTAAATGTTTAACCAATGACACAAATTGACACAAAATCACATATGGTATGCACAAGATTGGATAAAAATCCTAATTGGATTAGAATAAGCCTAGGGAGGACGAAAATGACCTAAATGTACAACCAATGACACAAAATCACATATTGGATGCACAAGATTGGTTAAAAATCCTAATTGGATTAGAATAAGCCTAGGGACGACGAAAATGACCTAAATGTGCCACCAATGACAAAAAATCACATATTAATTGCACAAGATTGTTTAAAAACCCTAATTGGATTAGAATAAGTCTAGGGAGGACCAAAATGACCTAAATGTTCAACCAATGACACAAAGTCACATATTGGATGCACAAGATTGGTTAAAAACCCTAATTGGATTAGAATAAGTCTAGCGAGGACGAAAATGAACTTATTGGATTACCAATGACACAAAATCACTTATTATATGCACAAGATTGGTTAAAGACCCTAATTGGATTAGAATAAGCCTTAGGAGGACGAAAATGACTTAAATGTGCAACCAATGACAGAAAATCACATATTGGATGCACAAGATTGGTTAAAAACCCTAATTGGATTAGAATAAGCCTAGGGAGGACGAAAATGACCTAAATGTTTAACCAATGACACAAAATGACACAAAATCACATATTGGATACACAAGATTGGTTAAAAACCCTAATTGCATTGGAATAAGCCTAGGGAGGACGAAAATGACCTAAATGTGAAACCAATGGCACAAAATCACATATTGGATGCACAAGATTGGTTAAAAACCCTAATTGGATTAGAATAAGCCTAGGGAGGACGAAAATGACCTAAATGTTCAACCAATGACACAAATTGACACAAAATCACATATGGTATGCATAAGATTGGATAAAAATCCTAATTGGATTAGAATAAGCCTGGGGAGGACGAAAATGACCTAAATGTACAACCAATGACACAAAATCACATATTGGATGCACAAGATTGGTTAAAAACCCTAATTGGATTAGAATAAGCGTAGGGAGGACGAAAATGACCTAAATGTGCCTCCAATGACACAAAATTACATATTGGATGCACAAGGTTGGTTAAAAACCCTAATTGGATTATAATAAGCCTAGGGAGGACGAAAATGACCTAAATGTTCAACCAATGATACAAAATCACATATTAGATGCATAAGATTGGTTAAAAACCCTAATTGGATTAGAATAAGCCTAGCGAGGACGAAAATTGCATAATTGGATTACCGATGACACAAAATCACTTATTATATGCACAAGATTGGTTAAAAACCCTGATTGGATTAGAATAAGCCTAGGGAGGACAAAAATGACCTAAATGTGCAACCAATGATACAAAATCACATATTGGATGCATAAGATTGGTTAAAAACCTTAATTGGATTAGAATAATCCTAGCGAGGACGAAAATGACATAATTGGATAGCCGATGACACAAAATCAGTTATTATATGCACAAGATTGGTTAAAAACCCTAATTGGATTAGAATAAGCCTAGGGAGGATGAAAATGACCTAAATGTGCAACCAATGACACAAAATCACATATTGGATGCACAAGATTGGTTAAAAACCCTAATTGGATTAGAATAAGCCTAGGGAGGACGAAAATGACCTAAATGTTTAACCAATGACACAAATTGACACAAAATCACATATGGTATGCACAAGATTGGATAAAAATCCTAATTGGATTAGAATAAGCCTAGGGAGGACGAAAATGACCTAAATGTACAACCAATGACACAAAATCACATATTGGATGCACAAGATTGGTTAAAAACCCTAATTGGATTAGAATAAGCCTAGGGACGACGAAAATGACCTAAATGTGCCACCAATGACAAAAAATCACATATTAATTGCACAAGATTGGTTAAAAACCCTAATTGGATTAGAATAAGTCTAGGGAGGACCAAAATGACCTAAATGTTCAACCAATGACACAAAGTCACATATTGGATGCACAAGATTGGTTAAAAACCCTAATTGGATTAGAATAAGTCTAGCGAGGACGAAAATGAACTTATTGGATTACCAATGACACAAAATCACTTATTATATGCACAAGATTGGTTAAAGACCTTAATTGGATTAGAATAAGCCTTAGGAGGACGAAAATGACCTAAATGTGCAACCAATGACAGAAAATCACATATTGGATGCACAAGATTGGTTAAAAACCCTAATTGGATTAGAATAAGCCTAGGGAGGACGAAAATGACCTAAATGTTCAACCAATGACACAAAATGACACAAAATCACATATTGGATGCACAAGATTGGTTAAAAACCCTAATTGGATTAGAATAAGCCTAGGGAGGACAAAAATGACCTAAATGTGCAACCAATACCACAAAATCACATATTGGATGCACAAGATTGGTTAAAAACCCAAATTGACTTAGAATAAGCCTAGGGAGGACGAAAATGACCTAAATGTTCAACCAATGACACAAAATCACATATTGGATGCATAAGATTGGTTAAAAACCCTAATTGGATTAGAATAAGCCTAACGAGGACGAAAATGACCTAATTGGATTACCAATGACACAAAATCAGTTATCATATGCACAAGATTGGTTAAAAACCCTAATTGGATTAGAATAAGCCTAGGGAGGACGAAAATGACCTAAATGTGCAACCAATGACACAAAATCACATATTGGATGCACAAGATTGTTTAAAAACCCTAATTGGATTAGAATAAGCCTAGGGAGGACGAAAATGACCTAAATGTTAAACCAATGACACAAATTGACACAAAATCACATATGGGATGCACAAGATTGGATAAAAATCCTAATTGGATTAGAATAAGCCTGGGGAGGACGAAATTTGCCTAAATGTTCAACCAATGACACAAAATCACATATTGGATGCACAAGATTGGTTAAAAACCCTAATTGGATTAGAATAAGTCTAGGGAGGACCAAAATGACCTAAATGTTCAACCAATGACACAAAGTCACATATTGGATGCACAAGATTGGTTAAAAACCCTAATTGGATTAGATTAAGCCTAGGGAGGAAGAAAATGACCTAAATGTGCCACCAATGACACAAAATCACCTATTGGATGCACAAGATTGGTTAAAACCCTAATTGGAATAGAATAAGTCTAGGGAGGACCAAAATGACCTAAATGTTCAACCAATGACACAAAGTCACATATTGGATGCACAAGATTGGTTAAAAACCCTAATTGGATTAGAATAAGTCTAGCGAGGACGAAAATGAACTTATTGGATTACCAATGACACAAAATCACTTATTATATGCACAAGATTGGTTAAAGACCCTAATTGGATTAGAATAAGCCTTAGGAGGACGCAAATGACCTAAATGAGCAACCAATGACAGAAAATCACATATTGGATGCACAAGATTGGTTAAAAACCCTAATTGGATTAGAATAAGCCTAGGGAGGACGAAAATGACCTAATTGGGTTACCAATGAAATAAAATCACTTATTATGTGCACAAGATTGGTTAAAAACCCTAATTGGATTAGAATAAGCCTAGGGAGTACGAAAATGACCTAAATGTGCAACCAATGACACAAAATCACATATTGGATGCACAAGATTGGTTAAAAACCCTTATTGGATTAGAATAAGCCTAGGGAGGACGAAAATGACATAAATGTTCAACCAATTACACAAAATGACACAAAATCACATATTGGATGCACAAGATTGGTTAAAAACCCTAATTGGATTAGAATAAGCCTAGGGAGGACGAAAATAACTTAAATGTTCAACCAATGACACAAAATGACACAAAATCACATATTTGATGCACAAGATTGGTTAAAAACTCTAATTGGATTAGAATAAGCCTAGCGAGGACGAAAATGACATAAATGTTCAACCAATTACACAAAATGACACAAAATCACATATTGGATGCACAAGATTGTTTAAAAACCCTAATTGGATTAGAATAAGCCTAGGGAGGACGAAAATGACCTAAATGTTCAACCAATGACACAAAATGACACAAAATCACATATTGGATGCACAAGATTGGTTAAAAACCCTAATTGGATTAGAATAAGCCTAGGGAGGACGAAAATGACATAAATGTTCAACCAATAACACAAAATGACACAAAATCACATATTGGATGCACAAGATTGGTTAAAAACCCTAATTGGATTAGAATAAGCCTAGGGAGGACGAAAATGACCTAAATGTTCAACCAATGACACAAAATGACACAAAATCACATATTGGATGCACAAGATTGGTTAAAAACCCTAATTGGATTAGAATAAGCCTAGGGAGGACAAAAATGACCTAAATCTTCAACCAATGACACAAAATCACATATTGGATGCACAAGATTGGTTAAAAACCCTAATTGGATTAGAATAAGCCTAGGGAGGACGAAAATGACCTAAATGTTCAACCAATGACACAAAATCACATATTAGATGCACAAGATTGGTTAAAAACCCTAATTGGATTAGAATAAGCCTAGGGAGGACGAAAATGACCTAAATGTTCAACCAATGACACAAAATCACATATTGGATGCACAAGATTGGTTAAAAACCTTAATTGGAATAAAATAAGCCTAGGGAGGACGAAATTGACCTAATTGTTCAACCAATGACACAAAATGACACAAAATCACACATTGGATGCACAAGATTGGTTAAAAACCTTAATTGGATTAGAATAAGCCTAGGGAGGACGAAAATGACCTAAATGTTCAACCAATGACACAAAATGACACAAAATCACATATTGGATGCACAAGATTGGTTAAAAACCCTAATTGGATTAGAATAAGCCTAGGGAGGACGAAAATCACGTAAATGTTCAACCAATGACACAAAATGACACAAAATCACATATTGGATGCACAAGATTGGTTAAAAACCCTAATTGGATTAGAATAAGCCTAGGGAGGACGAAAATGACCTAAATGTTCAACCAATGACACAAAATGACACAAAATCACATATTGGATGAACAAGATCGGTTAAAAACCCTAACTGGATTAGAATAAGCCTAGGGAGGACGAAAATGACCTAAATGTTCAACCAATGACACAAAATGACACAAAATCACATATTGGATGCACAAGATTGGTTAAAAACCCTAATTGGATTAGAATAAGCCTAGGGAGGATGAAAATGACCTCAATGTTCAACTAGTGACACAAAATCACATATTGGATGCACAAGATTGATTAAAAACCCTAATTGGATTAGAATAAGCCTAGGGAGGATGAAAATGACCCAAATGTTCAATTAATGACACAAAATGACACAAAATCACATATTGGATGAACAAGATCGGTTAAAAACCCTAATTGGATTAGAATAAGCCTAGGGAGGACGAAAATGACCTAAATGTTCAACCAATGACACAAAATGACACAAAATCACATATTGGATGCACAAGATTGGTTAAAAACCCTAATTGGATTAGAATAAGCCTAGGGAGGATGAAAATGACCTCAATGTTCAACTAGTGACACAAAATCACATATTGGATACACAAGATTGGTTAAAAACCGTAATTGGATTAGAATAAGCCTAGGGAGGACGAAAATGACCTAAATGTTCAACCAATGACACAAAATGACACAAAATCACATATTGGATGCACAAGATTGGTTAAAAACCCTAATTGGATTAGAATAAGCCTAGGGAGGACGAAAATGACCTAAATGTTCAACCAATGACACAAAATGACACAAAATCACATATTGGATGCACAAGATTGGTTAAAAACCCTAATTGGATTAGAATAAGCATAGCGATGACGAAAATGACCTAAATGTTCAACAAATGACACAAAATCACGTATTGGATGCACAAGATTGGTTAAAAACTCTAATTGGATTAGAATAAGCCTAGGGAGGACGAAAATGACCTAAATGTTCAACCAATGACACAAAATGACACAAAATCACATATTGGATGCACAAGATTGGTTAAAAACCCTAATTGGATTAGAATAAGCCTAGGGAGGACGAAAATGACCTAAATGTTGAACCAATGACACAAAATCACATATTGAATACACAAGATTGGTAAAAACCCTAATTGGATTAGAATAAGCCTAGGGAGGACGAAAATGACCTAAATGTTCAACCAATGACACAAAATGACACAAAATCACATATTGGATGCACAAGATTGGTTAAAAACCCTAATTGGATTAGAATAAGCCTAGGGAGGACGAAAATGACCTAAATGTTCAACCAATGACACAAAACAACACATAATCACATATTGGATGCACAAGATTGGTTAAAAACCCTAATTGGATTAGAATAAGCCTGTGGAGGACGAAAATGACCTAAATGTTCAACCAATGACACAAAATCACATATTGGACGCACAAGATTGGTTAAAAACGCTAATTGGATTAGAATAAGCCTAGGGAGGACGAAAATGACCTAAATTTTCAACCAATGACACCAAATCACATATTGGATGCACAAGATTGGTTAAAAACCCTAATTGGATTAGAATAAGCCTAGGGAGGACGAAAATGACCTAAATGTTCAACCAATGACACAAAATGACACAAAATCACATATTGGATGCACAAGATTGGTTAAAAACCCTAATTGGATTAGAATAAGCCTAGGGAGGACGAAAATGACCTAAACGTTCAACCAATGACACAAAATCACATATTGGATGCACAAGATTGGATAAAAACCCTAATTAAATTAGAATAAGCCTAGGGAGGACGAAAATGACCTAAATGTTCAACCAATGACACAAAATGACTTATTGGATGCACAACATTGTTTAAAACCCCTAATTGGATTAGAATAAGCCTAGGGAGGACGAAAATGACCTAAATGTTCAACCAATGACACAAAATGACACAAAATCACATATTGGATGCACAAGATTGGTTAAAAACCCTAATTGGATTAGAATAAGCCTAGGGAGGACGAAAATGACCTAAATGTTCAACCAATGACACAAAATGACACAAAATCACATATTGGATGCACAAGATTGGTTAAAAACCCTAATTGGATTAGAATAAGCCTAGGGAGGACGCAAATGACATAAATGTTCAACCAATTACACAAAATCACATATTGGATGCACAAGATTGGTTAAAAACCCTAATTGGATTAGAATAAGCCTAGGGAGGACGAAAATAACTTAAATGTTCAACCAATGACACAAAATGACACAAAATCACATATTTGATGCACAAGATTGGTTAAAAACCCTAATTGCATTAGAATAAGCCTAGCGAGGACAAAAATGACCTAATTGGGTTACCAATGAAATAAAATCACTTATTATGTGCACAAGATTGGTTAAAAACCCTAATTGGATTAGAATAAGCCTAGGGAGGACGAAAATGACCTAAATGTGCAACCAATGACACAAAGTGACACAAAATCACATATTGGATGCATAAGATTGGTTAAAAACCCTGAATGGATTAGAATAAGCCTCGGGAGGACGAAAATGACCAAAATGTTCAACCAATGACACAAAATCACATATTGGATGCACAAGATTGGTTAAAAACCCTAATTGGATTAGAATAAGCCTAGGGAGGACGAAAATGACATAAATGTTCAACCAATTACACAAAATCACATATTGGATGCACAAGATTGGTTAAAAACCCTAATTGGATTAGAATAAGCCTATGGAAGACGAAAATGACCTAAATATTCAACCAATGACACAAACTCGCATATTGGATGCACAAGATTGGTTAAAAACCCTAATTGGATTAGAATAAGCCTAGGGAGCACGAAAATGACCTAAATGTTCAACCAATGACACAAAATGACACAAAATGACATATTGGATGCACAAGATTGGTTAAAAACCCTAATTGGATTAGAATAAGCCTAGGGAGGACGAAAATGACCTAAATGTTCAACCAATTACACAAAATGACACAAAATCACATATTGGATGCACAAGATTGGTTAAAAACCCTAATTGGATTAGAATAAGCCTAGGGAGGACGAAAATAACTTAAATGTTCAACCAATGACACAAAATGACACAAAATCACATATTTGATGCACAAGATTGGTTAAAAACCCTAATTGCATTAGAATAAGCCTAGCAAGGACGAAAATGACCTAATTGGGTTACCAATGAAATAAAATCACTTATTATGTGCACAAGATTGGTTAAAAACCCTAATTGGATTAGAATAAGCCTAGGGAGGACGAAAATGACCTAAATGTGCAACCAATGACACAAAATCACATATCGGATGCACAAGATTGGTTAAAAACTTAATTGGATTAGAATAAGCCTAGGGAGGACGAAAATGACCTAAATGTTCAACCAATTACTCAAAATGACACAAAATCACATATTGGATGCACAAGATTGGTTAAAAACCCTAATTGGATTAGAATAAGCCTAGGGAGGACGAAAATAACTTAAATGTTCAACCAATGACACAAAATGACACAAAATCACATATTTGATGCACAAGATTGGTTAAAAACCCTAATTGCATTAGAATAAGCCTAGCGAGGACGAAAATGACCTAATTGGGTTACCAATGAAATAAAATCACTTATTATGTGCACAAGATTGGTTAAAAACCCTAATTGGATTAGAATAAGCCTAGGGAGGACGAAAATGACCTAAATGTGCAACCAATGACACAAAATCGCATATTGGATGCATAAGATTGGTTAAAAACCCAAATGGATTAGAATAAGCCTCGGGAGGACGAAAATGAACAAAATGTTCAACCAATGACACAAAATGACACAAAATCACATATTGGATGCACAAGATTGGTTTAAAACCCTAATTGGATTAGAATAAGCCTAGGGAGGACGAAAATGACCTAAATGTTCAACCAATGATACAAAATCACATATTGGATGCATAAGATTGGTTAAAAACCCTAATTGGATTAGAATAAGCCTAGGGAGAACGAAAATGGCATAATTGGATTACCAATGACACAAAATCACTTATTATATGCACAAGATTGGTTAAAAACCATGATTGGATTAGAATAAGCCTAGGGTGGACAAAAATGACCTAAATGTGCAACCAATGACACAAAATCACGTATTGGATGCACGAGATAGGTTAAAAACCCAAATTGGTTTAGAATAAGCCTAGGAAGGACGAAAATGACCTAAATGTTCAACCAATGACATAAAATAACACAAAATCACATATTGGATGCATAAGATTGGTTAAAAACCCTAATTGGATTAGAATAATCCTAGCGAGGACGAAAATGACATAATTGGATAACCGATGACACAAAATCAGTTATTATATGCACTAGATTGGTTAAAAACCCTAATTGGATTAGAATAAGCCTAGGGAGGATGAAAATGACCTAAATGTGCAACCAATGACACAAAATCACATATTGGATGCACAAGATTGGTTAAAAACCCTAATTGGATTAGAATAAGCCTAGGGAGGACGAAAATGACCTAAATGTTTAACCAATGACACAAATTGACACAAAATCACATATGGTATGCACAAGATTGGATAAAAATCCTAATTGGATTAGAATAAGCCTAGGGAGGACGAAAATGACCTAAATGTACAACCAATGACACAAAATCACATATTGGATGCACAAGATTGGTTAAAAACCCTAATTGGATTAGAATAAGCCTAGGGACGACGAAAATGACCTAAATGTGCCACCAATGACAAAAAATCACATATTAATTGCACAAGATTGGTTAAAAACCCTAATTGGATTAGAATAAGTCTAGGGAGGACCAAAATGACCTAAATGTTCAACCAATGACACAAAGTCACATATTGGATGCACAAGATTGGTTAAAAACCCTAATTGGATTAGAATAAGTCTAGCGAGGACGAAAATGAACTTATTGGATTACCAATGACACAAAATCACTTATTATATGCACAAGATTGGTTAAAGACCTTAATTGGATTAGAATAAGCCTTAGGAGGACGAAAATGACCTAAATGTGCAACCAATGACAGAAAATCACATATTAGATGCACAAGATTGGTTAAAAACCCTAATTGGATTAGAATAAGCCTAGGGAGGACGAATATGACCTAAATGTTTAACCAATGACACAAAATGACACAAAATCACATATTGGATGCACAAGATTGGTTAAAAACCCTAATTGGATTAGAATAAGCCTAGGGAGGACGAAAATGACCTAAATGTTCAACCAATGACACAATCACATATTGGATGCACAAGATTGGTTAAATACGCTAATTGGATTAGAATAAGCCTAGGGAGGACGAAAATGACCTAAATGTTCAACCAATGACACAAAATGACACAAAATCACATATTGGATGCACAAGATTGGTTAAAAACCCTAATTGGATTAGAATAAGCCTAGGGAGGACGAAAATGACCTAAATGTTCAACCAATGACACAAAATGACACAAAATCACATATTGGATGCACAAGATTGGTTAAAAACCCTAATTGGATTAGAATAAGCATAGCGATGACGAAAATGACCTAAATGTTCAACAAATGACACAAAATCACGTATTGGATGCACAAGATTGGTTAAAAACTCTAATTGGATTAGAATAAGCCTAGGGAGGACGAAAATGACCTAAATGTTCAACCAATGACACAAAATGACACAAAATCACATATTGGATGCACAAGATTGGTTAAAAACCCTAATTGGATTAGAATAAGCCTAGGGAGGACGAAAATGACCTAAATGTTGAACCAATGACACAAAATCACATATTGAATACACAAGATTGGTAAAAACCCTAATTGGATTAGAATAAGCCTAGGGAGGACGAAAATGACCTAAATGTTCAACCAATGACACAAAATGACACAAAATCACATATTGGATGCACAAGATTGGTTAAAAACCCTAATTGGATTAGAATAAGCCTAGGGAGGACGAAAATGACATAAATGTTCAACCAATTACACAAAATGACACAAAATCACATATTGGATGCACAAGAATGGTTAAAAACCCTAATTGGATTAGAATAAGCCTAGGGAGGACGAAAATGACCTAAATGTTCAACCAATGACACAAAATCACATATTGGATGCACAGGATTGGTTAAAAACCCTAATTGGATTAGAATAAGCCTATGGAGGACGAAAATGACCTAAATGTTCAACCAATGACACAAACTCGCATATTGGATGCACAAGACTGGTTAAAAACCCTAATTGGATTAGAATAAGCCTAGGGAGGACGAAAATGACCTAAATGTTCAACCAATGACACAAAATGACACAAAATCACATATTGGATGCACAAGATTGGTTAAAAACCCTAATTGGATTAGAATAAGCCTAGGGAGGACGAAAATGACATAAATGTTCAACCAATGACACAAAATCACATATTGGATGCACAAGATTGGTTAAAAACCCTAATTGGATTAGAATAAGCCTAGGGTGGACGAAAATGACCTAAATATTCAACCACTGACACAAAATCACATATTGGATGCACAAGATTGGTTAAAAACCCTTATTGGATTAGAATAAGCCTAGGGAAGACGAAAATGACCTAAATGTTCAACCAATGACACAAAATGACACAAAATCACATATTGGATGCACAAGATTGGTTAAAAACCCTAATTGGATTAGAATAAGCCTAGGGAGGACGAAAATGACCTAAATGTTCAACCAATGACACAAAATGACACAAAATCACATATTGGATGCATAAGATTGGTTAAAAACCCTAATTGGATTAGAATAAGCCAAGGGAGGACGAAAATGACCTAAATGTTCAAACAATGACACAAAATCACATATTGGATGCACAAGATAGGTTAAAATCCTTATTGGATTAGAATAAGCCTAGGAAGGACGAAAATGACCTAAATGTTCAACCAATGACACAAAATGACACAAAATCACATATTGGATGCACAAGATTGGTTAAAAACCCTAATTGGATTAGAATAAGCCTAGGGAGGACGAAAATGACATAAATGTTCAACCAATTACACAAAATCACATATTGGATGCACAAGATTGGTTAAAAACCCTAATTGGATTAGAATAAGCCTATGGAAGACGAAAATGACCTAAATATTCAACCAATGACACAAACTCGCATATTGGATGCACAAGATTGGTTAAAAACCCTAATTGGATTAGAATAAGCCTAGGGAGCACGAAAATGACCTAAATGTTCAACCAATGACACAAAATGACACAAAATGACATATTGGATGCACAAGATTGGTTAAAAACCCTAATTGGATTAGAATAAGCCTAGGGAGGACGAAAATGACCTAAATGTTCAACCAATTACACAAAATGACACAAAATCACATATTGGATGCACAAGATTGGTTAAAAACCCTAATTGGATTAGAATAAGCCTAGGGAGGACGAAAATAACTTAAATGTTCAACCAATGACACAAAATGACACAAAATCACATATTTGATGCACAAGATTGGTTAAAAACCCTAATTGCATTAGAATAAGCCTAGCAAGGACGAAAATGACCTAATTGGGTTACCAATGAAATAAAATCACTTATTATGTGCACAAGATTGGTTAAAAACCCTAATTGGATTAGAATAAGCCTAGGGAGGACGAAAATGACCTAAATGTGCAACCAATGACACAAAATCACATATTGGATGCACAAGATTGGTTAAAAACTTAATTGGATTAGAATAAGCCTAGGGAGGACGAAAATGACCTAAATGTTCAAGCAATGACTCAAAATGACACAAAATCACATATTGGATGCACAAGATTGGTTAAAAACCCTAATTGGATTAGAATAAGCCTAGGGAGGACGAAAATAACTTAAATGTTCAACCAATGACACAAAATGACACAAAATCACATATTTGATGCACAAGATTGGTTAAAAACCCTAATTGCATTAGAATAAGCCTAGCGAGGACGAAAATGACCTAATTGGGTTACCAATGAAATAAAATCACTTATTATGTGCACAAGATTGGTTAAAAACCCTAATTGGATTAGAATAAGCCTAGGGAGGACGAAAATGACCTAAATGTGCAACCAATGACACAAAGTGAAACAAAATCACATATTGGAGGCATAAGATTGGTTAAAAACCCTAAATGGATTAGAATAAGCCTCGGGAGGACAAAAATGACCAAAATGTTCAACCAATGACACAAAATCACATATTGGATGCACAAGATTGGTTAAAAACCCTAATTGGATTAGAGTAAGCCTAGGGAGGACGAAAATGACCTAAATGTTCAACCAATGACACAAATTGACACAAAATCACATATTGGATGCACAAGATTGGTTAAAAACCCTAATTGGATTAGAATAAGCCTAGGGAGGACGGAAATGACATTAATGTTCAACCAATTACACAAAATGACACAAAATCACATATTGGATGCACAAGATTGGTTAAAAACCCTAATTGGATTAGAATAAGCCTAGGAAGGACGAAAATAACTTAAATGTTCAACCAATGACACAAAATGACACAAAATCACATATTTGATGCACAAGATTGGTTAAAAACCCTAATTGCATTAGAATAAGCCTAGGGAGAACGAAAATGGCATAATTGGATTACCAATGACACAAAATCACTTATTATATGCACAAGATTGGTTAAAAACCATGATTGGATTAGAATAAGCCTAGGGTGGACAAAAATGACCTAAATGTGCAACCAATGACACAAAATCACGTATTGGATGCACGAGATAGGTTAAAAACCCAAATTGGATTAGAATAAGCCTAGGAAGGACGAAAATGACCTAAATGTTCAACCAATGACATAAAATAACACAAAATCACATATTGGATGCATAAGATTGGTTAAAAACCCTAATTGGATTAGAATAATCCTAGCGAGGACGAAAATGACATAATTGGATAACCGATGACACAAAATCAGTTATTATATGCACAAGATTGGTTAAAAACCCTAATTGGATTAGAATAAGCCTAGGGAGGATGAAAATGACCTAAATGTGCAACCAATGACACAAAATCACATATTGGATGCACAAGATTGGTTAAAAACCCTAATTGGATTAGAATAAGCCTAGGGAGGACGAAAATGACCTAAATGTTTAACCAATGACACAAATTGACACAAAATCACATATGGTATGCACAAGATTGGATAAAAATCCTAATTGGATTAGAATAAGCCTAGGGAGGACGAAAATGACCTAAATGTACAACCAATGACACAAAATCACATATTGGATGCACAAGATTGGTTAAAAACCCTAATTGGATTAGAATAAGCCTAGGGACGACGAAAATGACCTAAATGTGCCACCAATGACAAAAAATCATATATTAATTGCACAAGATTGGTTAAAAACCCTAATTGGATTAGAATAAGTCTAGGGAGGACCAAAATGACCTAAATGTTCAACCAATGACACAAAGTCACATATTGGATGCACAAGATTGGTTAAAAACCCTAATTGGATTAGCATAAGTCTAGCGAGGACGAAAATGAACTTATTGGATTACCAATGACACAAAATCACTTATGATATGCACAAGATTGGTTAAAAACCCTAATTGGATTAGAATAAGCCTAGGGAGGACGAAAATGACCTAAATGTTCAACCAATGATACAAAATCACATATTGGATGCATAGGATTGGTTAAAAACCCTAATTGGATTAGAATAAGCCTAGGGAGAACGAAAATGGCATAATTGGATTACCAATGACACAAAATCACTTATTATATGCACAAGATTGGTTAAAAACCATGATTGGATTAGAATAAGCCTAGGGTGGACAAAAATGACCTAAATGTGCAACCAATGACACAAAATCACGTATTGGATGCACGAGATAGGTTAAAAACCCAAATTGGATTAGAATAAGCCTAGGAAGGACGAAAATGACCTAAATGTTCAACCAATGACATAAAATAACACAAAATCACATATTGGATGCATAAGATTGGTTAAAAACCCTAATTGGATTAGAATAATCCTAGCGAGGACGAAAATGACATAATTGGATAACCGATGACACAAAATCAGTTATTATATGCACAAGATTGGTTAAAAACCCTAATTGGATTAGAATAAGCCTAGGGAGGATGAAAATGACCTAAATGTGCAACCAATGACACAAAATCACATATTGGATGCACAAGATTGGTTAAAAACCCTAATTGGATTAGAATAAGCCTAGGGAGGACGAAAATGACCTAAATGTTTAACCAATGACACAAATTGACACAAAATCACATATGGTATGCACAAGATTGGATAAAAATCCTAATTGGATTAGAATAAGCCTAGGGAGGACGAAAATGACCTAAATGTACAACCAATGACACAAAATCACATATTGGATGCACAAGATTGGTTAAAAATCCTAATTGGATTAGAATAAGCCTAGGGACGACGAAAATGACCTAAATGTGCCACCAATGACAAAAAATCACATATTAATTGCACAAGATTGTTTAAAAACCCTAATTGGATTAGAATAAGTCTAGGGAGGACCAAAATGACCTAAATGTTCAACCAATGACACAAAGTCACATATTGGATGCACAAGATTGGTTAAAAACCCTAATTGGATTAGAATAAGTCTAGCGAGGACGAAAATGAACTTATTGGATTACCAATGACACAAAATCACTTATTATATGCACAAGATTGGTTAAAGACCCTAATTGGATTAGAATAAGCCTTAGGAGGACGAAAATGACTTAAATGTGCAACCAATGACAGAAAATCACATATTGGATGCACAAGATTGGTTAAAAACCCTAATTGGATTAGAATAAGCCTAGGGAGGACGAAAATGACCTAAATGTTTAACCAATGACACAAAATGACACAAAATCACATATTGGATACACAAGATTGGTTAAAAACCCTAATTGCATTGGAATAAGCCTAGGGAGGACGAAAATGACCTAAATGTGAAACCAATGGCACAAAATCACATATTGGATGCACAAGATTGGTTAAAAACCCTAATTGGATTAGAATAAGCCTAGGGAGGACGAAAATGACCTAAATGTTCAACCAATGACACAAATTGACACAAAATCACATATGGTATGCATAAGATTGGATAAAAATCCTAATTGGATTAGAATAAGCCTGGGGAGGACGAAAATGACCTAAATGTACAACCAATGACACAAAATCACATATTGGATGCACAAGATTGGTTAAAAACCCTAATTGGATTAGAATAAGCGTAGGGAGGACGAAAATGACCTAAATGTGCCTCCAATGACACAAAATTACATATTGGATGCACAAGGTTGGTTAAAAACCCTAATTGGATTATAATAAGCCTAGGGAGGACGAAAATGACCTAAATGTTCAACCAATGATACAAAATCACATATTAGATGCATAAGATTGGTTAAAAACCCTAATTGGATTAGAATAAGCCTAGCGAGGACGAAAATTGCATAATTGGATTACCGATGACACAAAATCACTTATTATATGCACAAGATTGGTTAAAAACCCTGATTGGATTAGAATAAGCCTAGGGAGGACAAAAATGACCTAAATGTGCAACCAATGATACAAAATCACATATTGGATGCATAAGATTGGTTAAAAACCTTAATTGGATTAGAATAATCCTAGCGAGGACGAAAATGACATAATTGGATAGCCGATGACACAAAATCAGTTATTATATGCACAAGATTGGTTAAAAACCCTAATTGGATTAGAATAAGCCTAGGGAGGATGAAAATGACCTAAATGTGCAACCAATGACACAAAATCACATATTGGATGCACAAGATTGGTTAAAAACCCTAATTGGATTAGAATAAGCCTAGGGAGGACGAAAATGACCTAAATGTTTAACCAATGACACAAATTGACACAAAATCACATATGGTATGCACAAGATTGGATAAAAATCCTAATTGGATTAGAATAAGCCTAGGGAGGACGAAAATGACCTAAATGTACAACCAATGACACAAAATCACATATTGGATGCACAAGATTGGTTAAAAACCCTAATTGGATTAGAATAAGCCTAGGGACGACGAAAATGACCTAAATGTGCCACCAATGACAAAAAATCACATATTAATTGCACAAGATTGGTTAAAAACCCTAATTGGATTAGAATAAGTCTAGGGAGGACCAAAATGACCTAAATGTTCAACCAATGACACAAAGTCACATATTGGATGCACAAGATTGGTTAAAAACCCTAATTGGATTAGAATAAGTCTAGCGAGGACGAAAATGAACTTATTGGATTACCAATGACACAAAATCACTTATTATATGCACAAGATTGGTTAAAGACCTTAATTGGATTAGAATAAGCCTTAGGAGGACGAAAATGACCTAAATGTGCAACCAATGACAGAAAATCACATATTAGATGCACAAGATTGGTTAAAAACCCTAATTGGATTAGAATAAGCCTAGGGAGGACGAATATGACCTAAATGTTTAACCAATGACACAAAATGACACAAAATCACATATTGGATGCACAAGATTGGTTAAAAACCCTAATTGGATTAGAATAAGCCTAGGGAGGACGAAAATCACCTAAATGTTCAACCAATGACACAAAATGACACAAAATCACATATTGGATGCACAAGATTGGTTAAAAACCCTAATTGGATTAGAATAAGCCTAGGGAGGACGAAAATGACCTAAATGTTCAACCAATGAAACAAAGTGACACAAAATCACATATTGGATGCACTAGATTGGTCAAAAAACCCTAATTGGATTAGAATAAGCCTAGGGAGGACGAAAATGACCTATATGTTCAACCAATGACACGAAAGCACATATTGGATGCACAAGATTGGTTAAAAACCCTAATTGGATTAGAATAAGCCTAGGGAGGACGAAAATGACATAAATGTTTAACCAATGACACAAAATGACACAAAATCACATATTAGATGCACAAGATTGGTTAAAAACCCTAATTGGATTAGAATAAGCCTAGGGAGGACGAAAATGACCTAAATGTTCAACCAATGACACAAAATGACACAAAATCACATATTGGATGCACAAGATTGGTTAAAAACCCTAATTGGATTAGAATAAGCCTAGGGAGGACGAAAATGACCTAAATGTTCAACCAATGACACAAAACCACATATTGGATGCACAAGATTGGTTAAAAACCCTAATTGGATTAGAATAAGCCTAGGGAGGACGAAAATGACCTAAATGTTCAACCAATGACACAAAATGACACAAAATCACATATTGGATGCATAAGATTGGTTAAAAACCCTAAATGGATTAGAATAAGCCTCGGGAGGACGAAAATGACCAAAATGTTGAACCAATGACACAAAATGACACAAAATCACATATTGGATGCATAAGATTGGTTAAAAACCCTAATTGGATTAGAATAAGCCTAGGGAGGACGAAAATGACCTAAATGTGCAACCAATGACACAAAATCACATATTGGATGCACAAGATTGGTTAAAAACCCTAATTGGATTAGAATAAGCCTAGGGAGGACGAAAATAACTTAAATGTTCAACCAATGACACAAAATGACACAAAATCACATATTTGATGCACAAGATTGGTTAAAAACTCTAATTGGATTAGAATAAGCCTAGCGAGGACGAAAATGACCTAATTGGGTTACCAATGAAATAAAATCACTTATTATGTGCACAAGATTGGTTAAAAACCCTAATTGGATTAGAATAAGCCTAGGGAGGACGAAAATGACCTAAATGTTTAACCAATGACACAAAATGACACAAAATCACATATTGGATGCACAAGATTGGTTAAAAACCCTAATTGGATTAGAATAAGCCTAGGGAGGACGAAAATGACATAAATGTTCAACCAATTACACAAAATGACACAAAATCACATATTGGATGCACAAGATTGGTTAAAAACCCTAATTGGATTAGAATAAGCCTAGGGAGGACGAAAATAACTTAAATGTTCAACCAATGACACAAAATGACACAAAATCACATATTTGATGCACAAGATTGGTTAAAAACTCTAATTGGATTAGAATAAGCCTAGCGAGGACGAAAATGACATAAATGTTCAACCAATTACACAAAATGACACAAAATCACATATTGGATGCACAAGATTGTTTAAAAACCCTAATTGGATTAGAATAAGCCTAGGGAGGACGAAAATGACCTAAATGTTCAACCAATGACACAAAATGACACAAAATCACATATTGGATGCACAAGATTGGTTAAAAACCCTAATTGGATTAGAATAAGCCTAGGGAGGACGAAAATGACATAAATGTTCAACCAATTACACAAAATCACATATTGGATGCACAAGATTGGTTAAAAACCCTAATTGGATTAGAATAAGCCTATGGAAGACGAAAATGACCTAAATATTCAACCAATGACACAAACTCGCATATTGGATGCACAAGATTGGTTAAAAACCCTAATTGGATTAGAATAAGCCTAGGGAGCACGAAAATGACCTAAATGTTCAACCAATGACACAAAATGACACAAAATGACATATTGGATGCACAAGATTGGTTAAAAACCCTAATTGGATTAGAATAAGCCTAGGGAGGACGAAAATGACCTAAATGTTCAACCAATTACACAAAATGACACAAAATCACATATTGGATGCACAAGATTGGTTAAAAACCCTAATTGGATTAGAATAAGCCTAGGGAGGACGAAAATAACTTAAATGTTCAACCAATGACACAAAATGACACAAAATCACATATTTGATGCACAAGATTGGTTAAAAACCCTAATTGCATTAGAATAAGCCTAGCAAGGACGAAAATGACCTAATTGGGTTACCAATGAAATAAAATCACTTATTATGTGCACAAGATTGGTTAAAAACCCTAATTGGATTAGAATAAGCCTAGGGAGGACGAAAATGACCTAAATGTGCAACCAATGACACAAAATCACATATCGGATGCACAAGATTGGTTAAAAACTTAATTGGATTAGAATAAGCCTAGGGAGGACGAAAATGACCTAAATGTTCAACCAATTACTCAAAATGACACAAAATCACATATTGGATGCACAAGATTGGTTAAAAACCCTAATTGGATTAGAATAAGCCTAGGGAGGACGAAAATAACTTAAATGTTCAACCAATGACACAAAATGACACAAAATCACATATTTGATGCACAAGATTGGTTAAAAACCCTAATTGCATTAGAATAAGCCTAGCGAGGACGAAAATGACCTAATTGGGTTACCAATGAAATAAAATCACTTATTATGTGCACAAGATTGGTTAAAAACCCTAATTGGATTAGAATAAGCCTAGGGAGGACGAAAATGACCTAAATGTGCAACCAATGACACAAAATGACACAAAATCACATATTGGATGCATAAGATTGGTTAAAAACCCTAAATGGATTAGAATAAGCCTCGGGAGGACGAAAATGACCAAAATGTTCAACCAATGACACAAAATGACACAAAATCACATATTGGATGCACAAGATTGGTTAAAAACCCTAATTGGATTAGAATAAGCCTAGGGAGGACGAAAATGACCTAAATGTTCAACCAATGACACAAAATGACACAAAATCACATATTGGATGCACAAGATTGGTTAAAAACCCTAATTGGATTAGAATAAGCCTAGGCAGGACGAAAATGACATAAATGTTCAACCAATTACACAAAATGACACAAAATCACATATTGGATGCACAAGATTGGTTAAAAACCCTAATTGGATTAGAATAAGCCTAGGGAGGACGAAAATAACTTAAATGTTCAACCAATGACACAAAATGACACAAAATCACATATTTGATGCACAAGATTGGTTAAAAACTCTAATTGGATTAGAATAAGCCTAGCGAGGACGAAAATGACCTAATTGGGTTACCAATGAAATAAAATCACTTATTATGTGCACAAGATTGGTTAAAAACCCTAATTGGATTAGAATAAGCCTAGGGAGTACGAAAATGACCTAAATGTGCAACCAATGACAAAAAATTACATATTGGATGCACCAGATTGGTTAGAAACCCTAATTGGATTAGAATAAGCCTAGGGAGGACGAAAATGACCTAAATGTTCAACCAATGACACAAAATCACATATTGGATGCACAAGATTGGTTAAAAACCCTAATTGGATTAGAATAAGTCTATGCAGGACGAAAATGACCTAAATGTTCAACCAATGACACAAACTCGCATATTGGATGCATAAGATTGGTTAAAAACCCTAATTGGATTAGAATAAGCCTAGCGAGGACGAAAATGGCATAATTGGATTACCGATGACACAAAATCACTTATTATATGCACAAGATTGGTTAAAAACCCTGATTGGATTAGAATAAGCCTAGGGAGGACGAAAATGACCTAAATGTTCAACCAATGACACAAACTCGCATATTGGATGCACAAGATTGGTTAAAAACCCTAATTGGATTAGAATAAGCCTAGGGAGGACGAAAATGACTTAAATGTTCAACCAATGACACAAAATGACACAAAATCACATATTGGATGCATAAGATTGGTTAAAAACCCTAATTGGATTAGAATAAGCCTAGGGAGGACGAAAATGACCTAAATGTTCAACCAATGACACAAAATGACACAAAATCACATATTGGATGCACAAGATTGGTTAAAAACCCTAAATGGATTAGAATAAGCCTAGGGAGGACGAAATTGACCTAAATGTTCAACCAATGACACAAAATGACACAAAATCACATATTGGATGCACAAGATTGGTGAAAAACCCTAATTGGATTAGAATAAGCCTAGGGAGGACGAAAATGACCTAAATGTTCAACCAATGACACAAAATGACACAAAATCACATATTGGATGCACAAGATTGGTTAAAAACCCTAATTGGATTAGAATAAGCCTATGGAGGACGAAATTGACCTAAATGTTCAACCAATGACACAAAATGACACAAAATCACATATTGGATGCACAAGATTGGTTAAAAACCCTAATTTGATTAGAATAAGCCTAGGGAGGACGAAAATGACCTAAATGTTCAACCAATGACACAAAATGACACAAAATCACATATGGATGCACAAGATTGGTTAAAAACCCTAATTGGTTTAGAATAAGCCTAGGGAGGACGAAAATGACCTAAATGTTCAACCAATGACACAAAATGACACAAAATCACATATTGGATGCACTAGATTGGTTAAAAACCCTAATTGGATTAGATAATCCTAGGGAGGACGAAAATGACCTAAATGTTCAACCAATGACACAAAATGACACAAAACCACATATTGGATGCACTATATTGGTTAAAAACCCTAATTGTATTAGAATAAGCCTAGGGAGGACGAAAACGACCTAAATGTTCAACCAATGACACAAAATGACACAAAATCACATATTGGATGCACAAGATTGGTTAAAAACCCTAATTGGATTAGAATAAGCCTAGGGAGGACGAAAATGACCTAAATGTTCAACTAATGACACAAAATGACACAAAATCACATATTGGATGCACAAGATTGGTTAAAAACCCTAATTGGATTAGAATAAGCCTAAGGAGGACGAAAATGACCTAAATGTCCAACCAATAACACAAAATGACACAAAATCACATATTGGATGCTCAAGATTGGTTAAAAAGCCTAATTGGATTAGAAGAAGACTAGAGAGGACGAAAATGATCTAAATGTGCAACCAATGACACAAAATCACATATTGGAGGCACAAGATTATTTAAAAACCCTAATTGGATTAGAATAAGCCTTGGGAGGACGAAAATGACCTAAATG
>JBBPBQ010000006.1:8064868-8076996 GCA_037974755.1 Cicer yamashitae | reverse complement strand
ATGACACAAAATCACATATTGGAGGCACAAGATTATTTAAAAACCCTAATTGGATTAGAATAAGCCTTGGGAGGACGAAAATGACCTAAATGTTCAAACAATGACTTAAAATGACACAAAATCACATGTTGGATGCACAAGATTGGTTAAAAACCCTAATTGGATTAGAATAAGCCTAGAGAGGACGAAAATGACCTAAATGTTCAACTAATGACACAAAATGACACAAAATTACATATTGGATGCACATGATTGGTTAAAAACCCTAATTGGATTAGAATAAGCCTAGAGAGGACGAAAATGACCTAAATGTGCAACCAATGACACAAAATCACATACTGGATGCACAAGATTGTTTAAAAACCCTAATTGGATTAGAATAAGCCTAGGGAGGACGAAAATGACATAAATGTTCAACCAATGACACAAAATGACACAAAATTACATATTGGATGCACAAGATTGGTTAAAAAGCCTAATTGGATTACAATAAGCCAAGAGAGGACGAAAATGACCTAAATGTGCAACCAATGACACAAAATCACATATTGGATGCACAAAATTGGTTAAAAACCCTAATTGGATTAGAATAAGCCTAGGGAGGACGAAAATGACCTAAATGTTCAACCAATGACACAAAATGACACAAAATCACATATTGGATGCACAAGATTGGTTAAAAACCCTAATTGGATTAGAATAAGCCTAGGGAGGACGTAAATGACCTAAATGTTCAGTCTATGACACAAAATCACATATTGGATGCACAAGATTGGTTAAAAACCCTAATTGGATTAGAATAAGCCTAGGGAGGACGAAAATGACCTAAATGTTCAACCAATGACACAAAATGACACAAAATCACATATTGGATGCACAAGATTGGTTAAAAACCCTAATTGGATTAGAATAAGCCGAGGGAGGACGAAAATGACCCAAATGTTCAACCAATGACACAAAATGACACAAAATCACATATTGGATGCACAAGATTGGTTAAAAACCCTAATTGGATTAGAATAAGCCTAGGGAGGACGAAAATGACCTAAATGTTCAACCAATGACACAAAATGACACAAAATCACATATTGGATGCACAAGATTGGTTAAAAACCCTAATTGGATTAGAATAAGCCCAGGGAGGACGAAAATGACCTAAATGTTCAACCAATGACACAAAATGACACAAAATCACATATTGGATGCACAAGATTGGTTAAAAACCCTAATTGGATTAGAATAAGCCTAGGGAGGACGAAAATGACCTAAATGTTCAACCAATGACACATAATCACATATTGGATGCACAAGATTGGTTAAAAATCCTAATTGGATTAGAATAGGCCTATGGAGGACGAAAATGACCTAAATGTTAAACCAATGACACCAAATCACATATTGGATGCACAAGATTGGTTAAAAACCCTAATTGGATTAGAATAAGCCTAGGGAGGACGAAAATGACCTAAATGTTCAACCAATGACACAAAATGACACAAAATCACATATTGGATGCACAAGATTGGTTAAAAATCCAAATTGGATTAGAATAGGCCTAGGGAGGACGAAAATGACCTAAATGTTCAACCAATGACACAAAATAACATTTTGGATGCACAATATTTGTTAAAAACCCTAATTGGATTAGAATAAGCCTAGGGAGGACGAAAATGACCTAAATGTTCAACCAATGACACAAAATGACACAAAATCACATATTGGATGCACAAGATTGGTTAAAAACCCTAATTGGATTAGAATAAGCCTAGGGAGGACGAAAATGACATAAATGTTCAACCAACAACACAAAATGATATATTGGGTGCTCAAGATTGGTTAAAAACCCTAAATGGATTAGAATTGGCCTAGGGAGGACGAAAATGACCTAAATGTTCAACCAATGACACAAAATGACACAAAATCACATATTGGATGCACAAGATTGGTTAAAAACCCTAATTGGATTAGAATAAGCCTAGGGAGGACGAAAATGGCCTAAATGTTCAACCAATGAGACAAAATCACATATTGGATGCACAAGATTGGTTAAAAACCCTAATTGGATTAGAATAAGCCTAGGGAGGACGAAAATGACCTAAATGTTCAACCAATGACACAAAATGACACAAAATCACATATTGGATGCACAAGATTGGTTAAAAACCCTAATTGGATTAGAATAAGTCTAGGGAGGACGAAAATGACCTAATTGGATTACATATGACACAAAATGACAGAAAATGACACAAAATCACATATTGGATGCACAAGATTGGTTAAAAACCCTAATTGGATTAGAATAAGCCTAGGGAGGACGAAAATGACCTAAATGTTCAACCAATGACACAAAATGACACAAAATCACATATTGGATGCACAAGATTGGTTAAAAACCCTAATTGGATTAGAATAATCCTTGGGAGGACGAAAATGACCTAAATGTTCAACCAATGACACAAAATGACACAAAATCACATATTGGATGCACAAGATTGGTTAAAAACCCTAATTGGATTAGAATAAGCCTAGGGAGGACGAAAATGACCTAAATGTTCAACCAATGACGTAAAATCACATATTGGATGCACAAGATTGGTTAAAAACCCTAATTGGATTAGAATAAGCCTAGGGAGGACGAAAATGACCTAAATGTTCAACCAATGACACAAAATGACACAAAATCACATATTGGATGCACAAGATTGGTTAAAAACCCTAATTGGATTAGAATATGCCTAGGGACGACAAAAATGACCTAAATGTTCAACCAATGACACAAAATGACACAAAATCACATATTGGATGCACAAGATAGGTTAAAAACCGTAATTGGATTAGAATAAGCATATGCAGGACGAAAATGACCTAAATGTTCAACCAATGACACAAAATGACACAAAATCACATATTGGATGCATAAGATTGGTTAAAAACCCTAATTGGATTAGAATAAGCCTAGGGAGGACGAAAATGACCTAAATGTTCAACCAATGACACAAAATGACACAAAATCACATATTGGATGCACAAGATTGGTTAAAAACCCTAATTGGATTAGAATAAGCCTAGGGAGGACGAAAATGACATAAATGTTCAACCAATGACACAAAATGACACAAAAGCAAATATTGGATGCAACAGATTGGTTAAAAACCCTAATTGGATTAGAATAAGCCTAGGGAGGACGAAAATCACCTAAATGTTCAACCAATGACACAAAATGACACAAAATCAAATATTGGATGCACAAGATTGGTTAAAAACCCTAATTGGATTAGAATAAGCCTAGGGAGGACGAAAATGACCTAAATGTTCAACCAATGACACAAAATGACACAAAATCACATATTGGTTGCACAAGATTGGTTAAAAACCTTAATTGGATTAGAATAAGCCTAGGGAGGACGAAAATGACCTAAATGTTCAACCAATGACACAAAATGACACAAAATCACATTTTGGATGCACAAGATTGGTTAAAAACCCTAATTGGATTAGAATAAGCCTAGGGAGGACGAAAATGACCTAAATGTTTAACCAATGACACAAAATGACACAAAATCACATATTGGATGCACAAGATTGGTTAAAAACCCTAGTTGGATTAGAATAAGCCTAAGGGGGACGAAAATGACCTAAATGTTTAACCAATGACACAAAATCACATATTGGATGCACAAGATTGGTTAAAAACCCTAATTGTATTAGAATAAGCCTAGGCAGGACGAAAATGACCTAAATGTTCAACCAATGACACAAAATGACACAAAATCACATATTGGAAGCACAAGATTGGTTAAAAACCCTAATTGGATTAGAATAAGCCTAGGGAGGACGAAAATGACCTCAATGTTTAACCAATGACACAAAATGACACAAAATCACATATTGGATGCACAAGATTGGTTAAAAACCCTAATTGGATTAGAATAAGCCTAGGGAGGACGAAAATGACCTAAATGTTCAACCAATGACACAAAATGACACAAAATCACATATTGGATGCACAAGATTGGTTAAAAACCCTAATTGGATTAGAATAAGCCTAGGGAGGACGAAAATGACCTAAATGTTCAACCAATGACACAATATCACATATTGGATGCACAAGATTGGTTAAAAACCCTAATTGGATTAGAATAAGCCTAGGGAGGACAAAAATGACTTAAATGTTGAACGAATGACACAAAATCACATATTGGATGCACAAGATTGGTTAAAAACCCTAATTGGATTAGAATAAGCCTAGGGAGGACGAAAATGACCTAAATGTTCAACCAATGACACAAAATGACACATAATCACATATTGGATGCACAAGATTGTTTAAAAACCCTAATTGGATTAGAATAAGCCTAGGGAGGACGAAAATGACCTAAATGTTCAACCAATGACACAAAATGACACAAAATCACATATTGGATGCACAAGATTGGTTAAAAACCCTAATTGGATTAGAATAAGCCTAGCGAGGACGAAAATGACCAAATTGGATTACCAATGACAGAAAATCACTTATTATATGCACAAGATTGGTTAAAAACCCTAATTGGATTAGAATAAGCCTAGCGAGGACGAAAATGAACTTAATATTCCACCAATGACACAAAATGACACAAAATCACATATTGGATGCACAAGATTGGTTAAAAACCCTAATTGGATTAGAATAAGCCTAGGGAGGACGAAAATCACCTAAATGTTCAACCAATGACACAAAATGACACAAAATCACATATTGGATGCACAAGATTGGTTAAAAACCCTAATTGGATTAGAATAAGTCTAGGGAGGACGAAAATGACATAAATGTTCAACCAATTACACAAAATGACACAAAATCACATATTGGATGCACAAGATTGGTTAAAAACCCTAATTGGATTAGAATAAGCCTAGGGAGGACGAAAATAACTTAAATGTTCAACCAATGACACAAAATGACACAAAATCACATATTTGATGCACAAGATTGGTTAAAAACTCTAATTGGATTAGAATAAGCCTAGCGAGGACGAAAATGACCTAATTGGGTTACCAATGAAATAAAATCACTTATTATGTGCACAAGATTGGTTAAAAACCCTAATTGGATTAGAATAAGCCTAGGGAGGACGAAAAGGACCTAAATGTTTAACCAATAACACAAAATGACAGAAAATCACATATTGGATGCACAAGATTGGTTAAAAACCCTAATTGGATTAGAATAAGCCTAGGGAGGACGAAAATGACCTAAATGTGCAACCAATGACACAAAATCACATATTGGATGCACAAGATTGGTTAAAAACCCTAATTGGATTAGAATAAGTCTAGGGAGCACCAAAATGACCTAAATTTTCAACCAATGACACAAAGTCACATATTGGATGCACAAGATTGGTTAAAAACCCTAATTGGATTAGAATAAGTCTAGCGAGGACGAAAATGAACTTATTGGATTACCAATGACACAAAATCACTTATTATATGCACAAGATTGGTTAAAGACCCTAATTGGATTAGAATAAGCCATAGGAGGACGAAAATGACCTAAATGTGCAACCAATGACAGAAAATCACATATTGGATGCACAAGATTGGTTAAAAACCCTAATTGGATTAGAATAAGCCTAGGGAGGACGAAAATGACCTAAATGTTTAACCAATGACACAAAATGACACAAAATCACATATTGGATGCACAAGATTTGTTAAAAACCCTAATTGGATTAGAATAAGCCTAGGGAGGACGAAAATGACCTAAATGTTCAACCAATGACACAAAATGACACAAAATCACATATTGGATGCACAAGATTGGTTAAAAACCCTAATTGGATTAGAATAAGCCTAGGGAGGACGAAAATGACCTAAATGTTCAACCAATGACACAAAATGACACAAAATCACATATTGGATGCACAAGATTGGTTAAAAACCCTAATTGGATTAGAATAAGCCTAGGGAGGACGAAAATGACCTAAATGTTTAACCAATGACAGAAAATCACATATTGGATGCACAAGATTGGTTAAAAACCCTAATTGGATTAGAATAAGCCTAGGGAGGACGAAAATGACCTAAATGTTCAACCAATGACACAAAATCACATATTGTATGCACAAGATTGGTTAAAAACCCTAATTGGATTAAAAAGAGCCTAGGGAGGACGAATGACCTAAATGTTCAACCAATGACACAAAATGACACAAAATCACATATTGGATGCACAAGATTGGTTAAAAACCCTAATTGGATTAGAATAAGCCTAGGGAGGACGAAAATGACCTAAATGTTCAACTAATGACACAAAATGACGCAAAATCACATATTGGACGCACAAGATTGGTTAAAAACTCTAATTGGATTAGAATAAGCCTAGGGAGGACGAAAATGACCTAAATGTTCAACCAATGACACAAAATCACATATTGGATGCACAAGATTGGTTAAAAACCTAATTGGATTAGAATAAGCCTAGGGAGGACTAAACTGACCTAAATGTTCAACCAATGACACAAAATGACACAAAATCACATATTGGATGCACAAGATTGGTTAAAAACCCTAATTGGATTAGAATAAGCCTAGGGAGGACGAAAATGACCTAAATGTTCAACCAATGACACAAAATGACACAAAATCACATATTGGATGCACAAGATTGGTTAAAAACCCTAATTGGATTAGAATAAGCCTAGGGAGGACGCAAATGACATAAATGTTCAACCAATTACACAAAATCACATATTGGATGCACAAGATTGGTTAAAAACCCTAATTGGATTAGAATAAGCCTAGGGAGGACGAAAATAACTTAAATGTTCAACCAATGACACAAAATGACACAAAATCACATATTTGATGCACAAGATTGGTTAAAAACCCTAATTGCATTAGAATAAGCCTAGCGAGGACGAAAATGACCTAATTGGGTTACCAATGAAATAAAATCACTTATTATGTGCACAAGATTGGTTAAAAACCCTAATTGGATTAGAATAAGCCTAGGGAGGACGAAAATGACCTAAATGTGCAACCAATGACACAAAGTGAAACAAAATCACATATTGGAGGCATAAGATTGGTTAAAAACCCTAAATGGATTAGAATAAGCCTCGGGAGGACAAAAATGACCAAAATGTTCAACCAATGACACAAAATCACATATTGGATGCACAAGATTGGTTAAAAACCCTAATTGGATTAGAGTAAGCCTAGGGAGGACGAAAATGACCTAAATGTTCAACCAATGACACAAATTGACACAAAATCACATATTGGATGCACAAGATTGGTTAAAAACCCTAATTGGATTAGAATAAGCCTAGGGAGGACGGAAATGACATTAATGTTCAACCAATTACACAAAATGACACAAAATCACATATTGGATGCACAAGATTGGTTAAAAACCCTAATTGGATTAGAATAAGCCTAGGAAGGACGAAAATAACTTAAATGTTCAACCAATGACACAAAATGACACAAAATCACATATTTGATGCACAAGATTGGTTAAAAACCCTAATTGCATTAGAATAAGCCTAGGGAGAACGAAAATGGCATAATTGGATTACCAATGACACAAAATCACTTATTATATGCACAAGATTGGTTAAAAACCATGATTGGATTAGAATAAGCCTAGGGTGGACAAAAATGACCTAAATGTGCAACCAATGACACAAAATCACGTATTGGATGCACGAGATAGGTTAAAAACCCAAATTGGATTAGAATAAGCCTAGGAAGGACGAAAATGACCTAAATGTTCAACCAATGACATAAAATAACACAAAATCACATATTGGATGCATAAGATTGGTTAAAAACCCTAATTGGATTAGAATAATCCTAGCGAGGATGAAAATGACATAATTGGATAACCGATGACACAAAATCAGTTATTATATGCACAAGATTGGTTAAAAACCCTAATTGGATTAGAATAAGCCTAGGGAGGACGAAAATGACCTAAATGTGCAACCAATGACACAAAATCACATATTGGATGCACAAGATTGGTTAAAAACCCTAATTGGATTAGAATAAGCCTAGGGAGGACGAAAATGACCTAAATGTTCAACCAATGTAACAAAATCACATATTGGATGCACAAAATTGGTTAAAAACCCTAATTGGATTAGAATAAGCCTAGGGAGGACGAAAATGACCTAAATGTTCAACCAATGACACAAAATGACACAAAATCACATATTGGATGCACAAGATTGGTTAAAAACCCTAATTGGATTAGAATAAGCCTAGGGAGGACGAAAATGACATAAATGTTCAACCAATGACACAAAATCACATATTGGATGCACAAGATTGGTTAAAAACCCTAATTGGATTAGAATAAGCCTAGGGTGGACGAAAATGACCTAAATATTCAACCACTGACACAAAATCACATATTGGATGCACAAGATTGGTTAAAAACCCTTATTGGATTAGAATAAGCCTAGGGAAGACGAAAATGACCTAAATGTTCAACCAATGACACAAAATGACACAAAATCACATATTGGATGCACAAGATTGGTTAAAAACCCTAATTGGATTAGAATAAGCCTAGGGAGGACGAAAATGACCTAAATGTTCAACCAATGACACAAAATTACACCAAATCACATATTGGATGCACAAGATTGGTTAAAAACCCTAATTGGATTAGAATAAGCCTAGGGAGGACGAAAATGACCTAAATGTTCAACCAATGACACAAAATGACACAAAATCACATATTGGATGCACAAGATTGGTTAAAAACCCTAATTGGAGTAGAATAAGCCTAGGGAGGACAAAAATGACCTAAATGTTCAACCAATGACACAAAATCACATATTGGATCCACAAGATTGGTTAAAAACCCTAATTGGATTAGAATAAGCCTAGGGAGGACGAAAATTACCTAAATGTTCAACCAATGACACAAAATGACACAAAATCACATATTGGATGCACAAGATTGGTTAAAAACGCTAATTGGATTAGAATATTCCTAGGGAGGATGAAAATGACCTAAATGTTCAACCAATGACACAAAATGACACAAAATCACATATTGGATGCACAAGATTGGTTAAAAACCCTAATTGGATTAGAATAAGCCTAGGGAGGACGAAAATGACCAAAATGTTCAACTGATGACACAAAATCACATATTGGATGCACAAGATTGGTTAAAAACCCTAATTGGATTAGAATAAGCCTAGGGAGGACGAAAATGACCTAAATGTTCAACCAATGACACAAAATGACACAAAATCACATATTGGATGCACAAGATTGGTTAAAAACCCTAATTGGATTAGAATAAGCCTAGGGAGGACGAAAATGACCTAAATGTTCAACCAATGACTCAAAATGACACAAAATCACATATTGGATGCACAAGATTGGTTAAAAACCGTAATTGGATTAGAATAAGCCTAGGGAGGACGAAAATGATTTAAATGTTCAACCAATGACACAAAATAACACAAAATCACATATTGGATGCACAAGATTGGTTAAAAACCCTAATTGGATTAGAATAAGCCTAGGGAGGACGAAAATGACCTAAATGTTCAACCAATGACACAAAATCACATATTGGATGCACAAGATTGGTTAAAAACCCTAATTGGATTAGAATAAACCTAGCAAGGCGAAAATGACCTAAATGTTCAACCAATGACACAAAATGACACAAAATCACATATTGGATGCACAAGATTGGTTAAAAACCCTAATTGGATTAAAAAGAGCCTAGGGAGGACGAAAATGACCTAAATGTTCAACCAATGACACAAAATGACACAAAATCACACATTGGATGCACAAGATTGGTTAAGAACCTTAATTGGATTAGAATATGCTAAGGGAGGACGAAAATGACCTAAATGTTCAACCAATGACACAAAATGACACTAAATCACATATTGGATGCACAAGATTGGCTAAAAACCCCAATTGGATTAGAATAAGCATAGGAGGACGAAAATGACCTAAATATTCAACCAATGACACAAAATCACATATTGGATCGACAAGATTGGTTAAAAACCCTAATTGGATTAGAATAAGCCTAGGGAGGACGAAAATGACCTAAATGTTCAACCAATGACACAAAATGACACAAAATCACATATTGGATGCACAAGATTGGTTAAAAACCCTAATTGGATTAGAATAAGCCTAGGGAGGATGAAAATGACCTAAATGTTCAACCAATGACACAAAATCACATATTGGATTCACAAGATTGGTTAAAAACCCTAATTGGATTAGAATAAGCCTAGGGAGGACGAAAATGACCTAAATGTTCAACCAATGACACAAAATCACATATTGGATGCACAAGATTAGTTAAAAACCCTAATTGGATTAGAATAAGCCTAGGGAGGACAAAAATGACCTAAATGTTCAACCAATGACACAAAATCACATATTGGATTCACAAGATTGGTTAAGAACCCTAATTGGATTAGAATAAGCCTAGGGAGGACGAAAATGACCTAAATGTTCAACCAATGACACAAAATCACATATTGCCTGCACAAGATTGGTTAAAAACCCTAATTGGATTAGAATAAGCCTAGGGAGGACGAAAATGACCTAAATGTTCAACCAATGACACAAAATGACACAAAATCACATATTGGATGCACAAGATTGGTTAAAAACCCTAATTGGATTAGAATAAGCCTAGGGAGGACGAAAATGACCTAAATGTTCAACCAATGACACAAAATCACATATTGGATACACAAGATTAGTTAAAAATCCTAATTGGATTAGAATAAGCCTAGGGAGGACGAAAATGACCTAAATGTTCAACCAATGACACAAAATCACATATTGGATGCACAAGATTGGTTAAAAACCCTAATTAGATTAGAATAAGCCTAGGGAGGACGAAAATGACCTAAATGTACAACCAATGACACAAAATCACATATTGGATGCACAAGATTGGTTAAAAACCCTAATTGGATTAGAATAAGCCTAGGGAGGACGAAAATGACCTAAATGTTCAACCAATGACACAAATTGACACAAAATCACATATGGTATGCATAAGATTGGATAAAAATCCTAATTGGATTAGAATAAGCCTGGGGAGGACGAAAATGACCTAAATGTACAACCAATGACACAAAATCACATATTGGATGCACAAGATTGGTTAAAAACCCTAATTGGATTAGAATAAGCGTAGGGAGGACGAAAATGACCTAAATGTGCCTCCAATGACACAAAATTACATATTGGATGCACAAGGTTGGTTAAAAACCCTAATTGGATTATAATAAGCCTAGGGAGGACGAAAATGACCTAAATGTTCAACCAATGATACAAAATCACATATTAGATGCATAAGATTGGTTAAAAACCCTAATTGGATTAGAATAAGCCTAGCGAGGACGAAAATTGCATAATTGGATTACCGATGACACAAAATCACTTATTATATGCACAAGATTGGTTAAAAACCCTGATTGGATTAGAATAAGCCTAAGGAGGACAAAAATGACCTAAATGTGCAACCAATGATACAAAATCACATATTGGATGCATAGGATTGGTTAAAAACCCTAATTGGATTAGAATAAGCCTAGGGAGAACGAAAATGGCATAATTGGATTACCAATGACACAAAATCACTTATTATATGCACAAGATTGGTTAAAAACCATGATTGGATTAGAATAAGCCTAGGGTGGACAAAAATGACCTAAATGTGCAACCAATGACACAAAATCACGTATTGGATGCACGAGATAGGTTAAAAACCCAAATTGGATTAGAATAAGCCTAGGAAGGACGAAAATGACCTAAATGTTCAACCAATGACATAAAATAACACAAAATCACATATTGGATGCATAAGATTGGTTAAAAACCCTAATTGGATTAGAATAATCCTAGCGAGGACGAAAATGACATAATTGGATAACCGATGACACAAAATTAGTTATTATATGCACAAGATTGGTTAAAAACCCTAATTGAATTAGAATAAGCCTAGGGAGGATGAAAATGACCTAAATGTGCAACCAATGACACAAAATCACATATTAGATGCACAAGATTGGTTAAAAACCCTAATTGGATTAGAATAAGCCTAGGGAGGACGAAAATGACCTAAATGT
>JBBPBQ010000006.1:8032550-8049813 GCA_037974755.1 Cicer yamashitae | reverse complement strand
ATTGTTTAAAAACCCTAATTGGATTAGAATAAGCCTAGGGAGAACGAAAATGGCATAATTGGATTACCAATGACACAAAATCACTTATTATATGCACAAGATTGGTTAAAAACCATGATTGGATTAGAATAAGCCTAGGGAGGACAAAAATGACCTAAATGTGCAACCAATGACACAAAATCACATATTGGATGCGCGAGATAGGTTAAAAACCCAAATTGGATTAGAATAAGCCTAGGAAGGACGAAAATGACCTAAATGTTCAACCAATGACATAAAATAACACAAAATCACATATTGGATGCATAAGATTGGTTAAAAACCCTAATTGGATTAGAATAATCCTAGCGAGGATGAAAATGACATAATTGGATAACCGATGACACAAAATCAGTTATTATATGCACAAGATTGGTTAAAAACCCTAATTGGATTAAAATAAGCCTAGGGAGGACGACAATGACCTAAATGTGCAACCAATGACACAAAATCACATATTGGATGCACAAGATTGGTTAAAAACCCTAATTGGATTAGAATAAGCCTAGGGAGGACGAAAATGACCTAAATGTTTAACCAATGACTCAAATTGACACAAAATCACATATGGTATGCACAAGATTGGATAAAAATCCTAACTGGATTAGAATAAGCCTGGGGAGGACGAAAATGACCTAAATGTACAACCAATGACACAAAATCACATATTGGATGCACAAGATTGGTTAAAAACCCTAATTGGATTAGAATAAGCCTAGGGAGGACGAAAATGACCTAAATGTGCCACCAATGACACAAAATCACATATTAATTGCATAAGATTGGTTAAAAACCCTAATTGGATTAGAATAAGTCTAGGGAGGACCAAAATGACCTAAATGTTCAACCAATGACACAAAGTCACATATTGGATGCACAAGATTGGTTAAAAACCCTAATTGGATTAGAATAAGTCTAGCGAGGACGAAAATGAACTTATTGGATTACCAATGACACAAAATCACTTATTATATGCACAAGATTGGTTAAAGACCCTAATTGGATTAGAATAAGCCATAGGAGGACGAAAATGACCTAAATGTGCAACCAATGACACAAAATCACATATTGGATGCACAAGATTGGTTAAAAACCCTAATTGGATTAGAATAAGCCTAGGGAGGACGAAAATGACCTAAATGTTCAACCAATGACACAAATTGACACAAAATCACATATGGTATGCATAAGATTGGATAAAAATCCTAATTGGATTAGAATAAGCCTGGGGAGGACGAAAATGACCTAAATGTACAACCAATGACACAAAATCACATATTGGATGCACAAGATTGGTTAAAAACCCTAATTGGATTAGAATAAGCGTAGGGAGGACGAAAATAACCTAAATGTGCCTCCAATGACACAAAATTACATATTGGATGCACAAGGTTGGTTAAAAACCCTAATTGGATTATAATAAGCCTAGGGAGGACGAAAATGACCTAAATGTTCAACCAATGATACAAAATCACATATTGGATGCATAAGATTGGTTAAAAACCCTAATTGGATTAGAATAAGCCTAGCGAGGACGAAAATGGCATAATTGGATTACCGATGACACAAAATCACTTATTATATGCACAAGATTGGTTAAAAACCCTGATTGGATTAGAATAAGCCTAGGGAGGACGAAAATGACCTTAATGTTCAACTAATGACACAAACTCGCATATTGGATGCACAAGATTGGTTAAAAACCCTAATTGGATTAGAATAAGCCTAGGGAGGACGAAAATAACCTAAATGTTCAACCAATGACACAAAATGACACAAAATCACTTATTGGATGCACAAGATTGGTTAAAAACCCTAATTGGATTAGAATAAGCCTAGGGAGGACGAAAATGACCTAAATGTTCAACCAATGACACAAAATGACACAAAATCACATATTGGATGCACAAGATTGGTTAAAAATCCTAATTGGAAAAGAATAAGCCTAGGGAGGACGAAAATGACCTAAATGTTCAACCAATGACACAAAATGACACAAAATCACATATTGGATGCACAAGATTGGTTAAAACCCTAATTGGATTAGAATAAGCCTAGGGAGGACGAAAATGACCTAAATGTTCAACCAATGACACAAAATCAAATATTGGATGCACAAGATTGGTTAAAAACCCTAATTGGATTAGAATAAGCCTAAGGAGGACGAAAATGACCTAAATGTTCAACCAATGACACAAAATGACACAAAATCACATATTGGATGCACAAGATTGGTTAAAAACCCTAATTGGATTAGAATAAGCCTAGGGAGGACGAAAATGACCTAAATGTTCAACCAATGACACAAAATGACACAAAATCACATATTGGATGCACAAGATTGGTTAAAAACCCTAATTGGATTAGAATAAGCCTAGGGAGGACGAAAATGACCTAAATGTTCAACCAATGACACAAAATGACACAAAATCACATATTGGATGCACAAGATTGGTTAAAAACCCTTATTGGAAAAGAATAAGCCTAGGGAGGACGAAAATGACCTAAATGTTCAACCAATGACACAAAATGACACAAAATCACATATTGGATGCATAAGATTGGTTAAAACCCTAATTGGATTAGAATAAGCCTAGGGAGGACGAGAATGACCTAAATGTTCAACCAATGACACAAAATCACATATTGGATGCACAAGATTGGTTAAAAACCCTAATTGGATTAGAATAAGCCTAGGGAGGACGAAAATGACCTAAATGTTCAACCAATGACACAAAATGACACAAAATCACATATTGGATGCACAAGATTGGTTAAAAACCCTAATTGGATTAGAATTAGCCTAGGGAGGACGAAAATGACCTAAATGTTCAACAAATGACAAAAAATGACACAAAATCACATATTGGATGCACAAGATTGGTTAAAAACCCTAATATGATTAGAATAAGCCTAGGGAGGACGAAAATGACCTAAATGTTCAACCAATGACACAAAATGACACAAAATCACATATTTGATGCACAAGATTGGTTAAAAACACTAATTGGATTAGAATAATCCTAGGGAGGACAAAAATGACCTAAATGTTCAACCAATGACACAAAATCACATATTGGATGCACAAGATTGGTTAAAAACCCTAAATGGATTAGAATAAGCCTAGCGAGGACGAAAATGACCTAAATGTTCAACCAATGACACAAAATCACATATTGGATGCACAAGATTGGTTAAAAACCCTAATTGGATTAGAATAAGCCTAGGGAGGACGAAAATGACCTAAATGTTCAACCAATGACACAAAATGACACAAAATCACATATTGGATGCACAAGATTGGTTAAAAATCTTAATTGGATTAGAATAAGCCTAGGGAGGACGAAAATGACCTAAATGTTCAACCGATGACACAAAATGACACAAAATCACATATTGGATGCACAGGATTGGTTAAAAACCTTAATTGGATTAGAATCAACCTAGGGAGGACGAAAATGACCTAAATGTTCAACCAATGACACAAAATGACACAAAATCACATATTGGATGCACAAGATTGGTTAAAAACCCTACATGGATTAGAATTAGCCTAGCAAGGCGAAAATGACCTAAATGTTCAACCAATGACACAAAATCACATATTGGATGCACAAGATTGGTTAAAAACCCTAATTGGATTAGAATAAGCCTAGGGAGGACGAAAATGACCTAAATGTTCAACCAATGACACAAAATGACACAAAATCACATATTGGATGCACAAGATTGGTTAAAAACCCTAATTGGATTAGAATAAGCCTTGGGAGAACGAAAATGACAAAAATTTTCAACGAATGACACAAAATCACATATTGGATGCACAAGATTGGTTAAAAATCCTAATTGGATTAGAATAAGCCTAGGGAGGACGAAAATGACCTAAATGTTCAACCAATGACACAAAATGACAAAAAATCACATATTGGATGCACAAGATTGTTTAAAAATCCTAATTGGATTAGAATAAGCCTAGGGAGGACGAAAATGACCTAAATGTTAAGCCAATGACACAAAATCACATATTGGATGCACAAGATTGGTTAAAAACCCTAATTGGATTAGAATAAGCCTAGGGAGGACGAAAATGACCTAAATGTTCAACCAATGACACAAAATGACACAAAATCACATATTGGATGCACAAGATTGGTTAAAAACCCTAATATGATTAGAATAAGCCTAGGGAGGATGAAAATGACCTAAATGTTCAACCAATGACACAAAATCACATATTGGATGCACAAGATTGGTTAAAAACCCTAATTGGATTAGAATAAGCCTAGGGAGGACGAAAATGACCTAAATGTTCAACCAATGACACAAAATGACACAAAATCACATATTGGATGCACAAGATTGGTTAAAATTCCTAATTGGATTAGAATAAGCCTAGGGAGGACGAAAATGACCTAAATGTTGAACCAATGACACAAAATCACATATTGGATGCACAAGATTGGTTAAAAACCCTAATTGGATTAGAATAAGCCTAGGGAGGACGAAAATGACCTAAATGTTCAACCAATGACACAAAATGACACAAAATCACATATTGGATGCACAAGATTGGTTAAAAACCCTAATTGGGTTAGAATAAGCCTAAGGGGGACGAAAATGACCTAAATGTTTAATCAATGACACAAAATCACATATTGGATGCACAAGATTGGTTAAAAAACCCTAATTGGATTAGAATAAGCCTAGGGAGGACGAAAATGATCTAAATGTTCAACCAATGACACAAAATCACATATTGGATGCACAAGATTGGTTAAAAACCCTAATTGGATTAGAATAAGCCTAGGGAGGACGAAAATGACCTAAATGTTCAACCAATGACACAAAATGACACAAAATCACATATTGGATGCTCAAGATTGGTTAAAAACCCTAATTGGATTAGAATAAGCCTAGGGAGGACAAAAATGACGTAAATGTTCAACCAATGACACAAAATCACATATAGGATGCACAAGATTGGTTAAAAACCCTAATTGGATTAGAATAAGCCTAGGGAGGACGAAAATGACCTAAATGTTCAACCAATGACACAAAATGACACAAAATCACATATTGGATGCACAAGATTGGTTAAAAACCCTAATTGGATTAGAATAAGCCTAGGGAGGACGAAAATGACCTAAATGTTCAACCAATGACACAAAATGACACAAAATCACATATTGGATGCACAAGATTGGTTAAAAACTCTAATTGGATTAGAATAAGCCTAGCGAGGACGAAAATGACCTAATTGGGTTACCAATGAAATAAAATCACTTATTATGTGCACAAGATTGGTTAAAAACCCTAATTGGATTAGAATAAGCCTAGGGAGGACGAAAATGACCTAAATGTGCAACGAATGACACAAAATCAAATATTGGATGCACAAGATTGGTTAAAAACTTAATTGGATTAGAATAAGCCTAGGGAGGACGAAAATGACCTAAATGTTCAACCAATGACTCAAAATGACACAAAATCACATATTGGATGCACAAGATTGGTTAAAAACCCTAATTGGATTAGAATAAGCCTAGGGAGGACGAAAATAACTTAAATGTTCAACCAATGACACAAAATGACACAAAATCACATATTTGATGCACAAGATTGGTTAAAAACTCTAATTGGATTAGAATAAGCCTAGCGAGGACGAAAATGACCTAATTGGGTTACCAATGAAATAAAATCACTTATTATGTGCACAAGATTGGTTAAAAACCCTAATTGGATTAGAATAAGCCTAGGGAGGACGAAAATGACCTAAATGTTTAACCAATGACACAAAATGACACAAAATCACATATTGGATGCACAAGATTGGTTAAAAACCCTAATTGGATTAGAATAAGCCTAGGGAGGACGAAAATGACATAAATGTTCAACCAATTACACAAAATGACACAAAATCACATATTGGATGCACAAGATTGGTTAAAAACCCTAATTGGATTAGAATAAGCCTAGGGAGGACGAAAATAACTTAAATGTTCAATCAATGACACAAAATGACACAAAATCACATATTTGATGCACAATATTGGTTAAAAACCCTAATTGCATTAGAATAAGCCTAACGAGGACGAAAATGACCTAATTGGGTTACCAATGAAATAAAATCACTTATTATGTGCAGAAGATTGGTTAAAAACCCTAATTGGATTAGAATAAGCCTAGGGAGGACGAAAATGACCTAAATGTGCAACCAATGACACAAAATGACACAAAATCACATATTGGATGCATAAGATTGGTTAAAAACCCTAAATGGATTAGAATAAGCCTCGGGAGGACGAAAATGACCAAAATGTTCAACAAATGACACAAAATGACACAAAATCACATATTGGATGCACAAGATTGGTTAAAAACCCTAATTGGATTAGAATAAGCCTAGGGAGGACGAAAATGACCTAAATGTTCAACCAATGACACAAAATCACATATTGGATGCACAAGATTGGTTAAAGACCTTAATTAGATTAGAATAGGCCTAGGGAGGACGAAAATGACCTAAATGTTCAACCAATGACACAAAATGACACAAAATCACATATTGGATGCACAAGATTGGTTAAAAACCCTAATTGGATTAGAATAAGCCTAGGGAGGACGAAAATGACCTAAAAGGTCAACCAATGACACAAAATCACATATTGGATGCACAAGATTGGTTAAAAACCCTAATTGGATTAGAATAAGCCTAGGGAGGACGAAAATGACCTAAATGTTCAACCAATGACACAAAATAACACAAAATCACATATTGGATGGACAAGATTGGTTAAAAACCTTAATAGGATTAGAATAAGCCTAGGGAGGACGAAAATGACCTAAATGTTCAACCAATGACACAAAATGACACAAAATCACATATTGGATGCACAAGATTGGTTAAAAACCCTAATTGGATTAGAATAAGCCAAGGGAGGACGAAAATGACCGAAATGTTCAACCAATGACACAAAATCACATATTGGATGCACAAGATTGGTTAAAAACCCTAATTGGATTAGAATAAGCCTAGGGAGGACGAAAATGACCTAAATGTTCAACCAATGACACAAAATGACAAAAATCACAAATTGGATGCACAAGATTGGTTAAAAACCCTAATTGGATTAGAATAAGCCTAGGGAGGACGAAAATGACCTAAATGTTCAACCAATGACACAAAATGACACAAAATCACATATTGGATGCACAAGATTGGTTAAAAACCCTAATTAGATTAGAATAAGCCTAGGGAGGACGAAAATGACCTCAATGTTCAACCAATGACACAAAATCACATATTGGATGCACAAGATTGGTTAAAAACCCTAATTGGATTAGAATAAGCCTAGGGAGGACGAAAATGACCTAAATGTTCAACCAATGACACAAAATGACACAAAATCACATATTGGATGCACAAGATTGGTTAAAAACCCTAATTGGATTAAAATAAGCCTTGGGAGGACGAAAATGACCTAAATGTTCAACCAATGACACAAAATCACATATTGGATGCACAAGATTGGTTAAAAACCCTAATTGGATTAGAATAAGCCTAGGGAGGACGAAAATGACCTAAATGTTCAACCAATGACACAAAATGACAGAAAATCACATATTGGGTGCACAAGATTGGTTAAAAACCCTAATTGGATTAGAATAAGCCTACGGAGGAGGAAAATGACCTAAATGTTCAACAAATGACACAAAATGACACAAAATCACGTATTGGATGCACAAGATTGGTTAAAAACCCTAATTGGAATAGAATAAGCCTAGGGAGGACAAACATGACCTAAATATTCAACCAATGATACAAAATCACATATTGGATGCACAAGATTGGTTAAAAACCCTAATTGGATTAGAATAAGCCTAGGGAGGACGAAAATGACCTAAATGTTCAACCAATGACACAAAATCACATATTGGTTGCACAAGATTGGTTAAAAACCCTAATCGGATTAAAATAAGCCTAGGGAGGACGAAAATGACCTAAATGTTCAACCAATGACACAAAATCACATATTGGATGCACAAGATTGGTTAAAAACCCTAATTGGATTAGAATAAGCCTAGGGAGGACGAAAATGACCTAAATGTTCAACCAATGACACAAAATGACACAAAATCACATATTAGATGCGCAAGATTGGTTAAACACCCTAATTGGATTAGAATAAGCCTAGGGAGGATGAAAATGACCTAAATGTTCAACCAATGACACAAAATCACATATTGGATGCACAAGATTGGTTTAAAACCCTAATTGGATTAGAATAAGCCTAGGGAGGACGAAAATGACCTAAATGTTCAACCAATGACACAAAATCACATATTGGACGCATAAGATTGGTTAAAAACCCTAATTGGATTAGAATAAGCCTAGGGAGGACGAAAATGACCTAAATGTTTAACCAATGACACAAAATCACATATTGGATGCACAAGATTGGTTTAAAACCCTAATTGGATTAGAATAAGCCTAGGGAGGACGAAAATGACCTAAATGTTCAACCAATGACACAAAATGACACAAAATCACATATTGGATGCACAAGATTGGTTAAAAACCCTAATTGGTTTAGAATAAGCCTAGGGAGGACGAAAATGACCTAAATGTTCAACCAATGACACAAAATGACACAAAATCACATATTGGATGCACAAGATTGATTAAAAACCCTAATTGGATTAGAATAAGCCTATGGAGGACGAAAATGACATAAATGTTCAACCAATTACACAAAATGACACAAAATCACATATTGGATGCACAAGATTGGTTAAAAACCCTAATTGGATTAGAATAAGCCTAGGGAGGACGAAAATAACTTAAATGTTCAACCAATGGCACAAAATGACACAAAATCACATATTTGATGCACAAGATTGGTTAAAAACTCTAATTGGATTAGAATAAGCCTAGCGAGGACGAAAATGACCTAATTGGGTTACCAATGAAATAAAATCACTTATTATGTGCACAAGATTGGTTAAAAACCCTAATTGGATTAGAATAAGCCTAGGGAGGACGAAAATGACCTAAATGTGCAACGAATGACACAAAATCAAATATTGGATGCACAAGATTGGTTAAAAACTTAATTGGATTAGAATAAGCCTAGGGAGGACGAAAATGACCTAAATGTTCAACCAATGACTCAAAATGACACAAAATCACATATTGGATGCACAAGATTGGTTAAAAACCCTAATTGGATTAGAATAAGCCTAGGGAGGACGAAAATAACTTAAATGTTCAACCAATGACACAAAATGACACAAAATCACATATTTGATGCACAAGATTGGTTAAAAACCCTAATTGCATTAGAATAAGCCTAGCGAGGACGAAAATGACCTAATTGGGTTACCAATGAAATAAAATCACTTATTATGTGCACAAGATTGGTTAAAAACCCTAATTGGATTAGAATAAGCCTAGGGAGGACGAAAATGACATAAATGTGCAACCAATGACACAAAATGACACAAAATCACATATTGGATGCATAAGATTGGTTAAAAACCCTAATTGGATTAGAATAAGCCTAGGGAGGACGAAAATGACCAAAATGTTCAACCAATGACACAAAATGACACAAAATCACATATTGGATGCACAAGATTGGTTAAAAACCCTAACTGCATTAGAATAAGCCTAGTGAGGACGAAAATGACCTAATTGAATTACGAATGACACAAAACCACTTATTATATGCACAAGATTGGTTAAAAACCCTAATTGGATTAGAATAAGCATAGGGTGGACGAAAATGACCTAAATGTTCAACCAATGATACAAAATCACATATTGGATGCATAAGATTGGTTAAAAACCCTAATTGGATTAGAATAAGCCTAGGGAGAACGAAAATGGCATAATTGGATTACCAATGACACAAAATCACTTATTATATGCACAAGATTGGTTAAAAACCATGATTGGATTAGAATAAGCCTAGGGTGGACAAAAATGACCTAAATGTGCAACCAATGACACAAAATCACGTATTGGATGCACGAGATAGGTTAAAAACCCAAATTGGATTAGAATAAGCCTAGGAAGGACGAAAATGACCTAAATGTTCAACCAATGACATAAAATAACACAAAATCACATATGGTATGCACAAGATTGGATAAAAATCCTAATTGGATTAAAATAAGCCTGGGGAGGACGAAAATGACCTAAATGTACAACCAATGACACAAAATCACATATTGGATGCACAAGATTTGTTAAAAACCCTAATTGGATTAGAATAAGCCTAGGGAGGACGAAAATGACCTAAATGTGCCACCAATGACACAAAATCACATATTGGATGCACAAGATTGGTTAAAAACCCTAATTGGATTAGAATAAGCCTAGGGAGGACGAAAATGACCTAAATGTGCAACCAATGACACAAAATCACATATTGGATGCACAAGATTGGTTAAAAACCCTAATTGGATTAGAATTAGCCTAGGGAGGACGAAAATGACCTAAATGTGCCACCAATGACACAAAATCACATATTGGATGCACAAGATTGGTTAAAAACCCTAATTGGATTAGAATAAGCCTAGGGAGGACGAAAATGACCTAAATGTGCAACCAATGACACAAAATCACATATTGGATGCACAAGATTGGTTAAAAACCCTAATTGGATTAGAATAAGCCTAGGGAGGACGAAAATAACCTAAATTTTCAACCAATGACACAAAATGACACAAAATCACATATTAGATGCACAAGATTGGTTAAAAACCCTAATTGGATTAGAATAAGCCTAGCGAGGACGAAAATGACCTAATTGGATTACCAATGACACAAAATCACTTATTATATGCACAAGATTGGTTAAAAACCCTAATTGGATTAGAATAAGCCTAGGGAGGATGGAAATGACCTAAATGTGCAACCAATGACACAAAATCACATATTGGATGCACAAGATTGGTTAAAAACCCTAATTGGATTAGAATAAGCCTAGGGAGGACGAAAATGACCTAAATGTTCAACCAATGACACAAAATCACATATTGGATGCACAAGATTGGTTAAAAACCCTAATTGGATTAGAATAAGCCTAGGGAGGACGAAAATGACCTAAATGTTCAACCAATGACACAAAATGACACAAAATCACATATTGGATGCTCAATATTGGTTAAAAACCCTAATTGGATTAGAATAAGCCTAGGGAGGACGAAAATGACCTAAATGTTCAACCAATGACACAAAATCACATATTGGATGCACAAGATTGGTTAAAAACCCTAATTGGATTAGAATAAGCCTAGGGAGGACGAAAATGACCTAAATGTTCAACCAATGACACAAAATGACAGAAAATCACATATTGGGTGCACAAGATTGGTTAAAAACCCTAATTGGATTAGAATAAGCCTACGGAGGAGGAAAATGACCTAAATGTTCAACAAATGACACAAAATGACACAAAATCACGTATTGGATGCACAAGATTGGTTAAAAACCCTAATTGGAATAGAATAAGCCTAGGGAGGACAAACATGACCTAAATATTCAACCAATGATACAAAATCACATATTGGATGCACAAGATTGGTTAAAAACCCTAATTGGATTAGAATAAGCCTAGGGAGGACGAAAATGACCTAAATGTTCAACCAATGACACAAAATCACATATTGGTTGCACAAGATTGGTTAAAAACCCTAATTGAATTAGAATAAGCCTAGGGAGGACGAAAATGACCTAAATGTTCAACCAATGACACAAAATCACATATTGGATGCACAAGATTGGTTAAAAACCCTAATTGGATTAGAATAAGCCTAGGGAGGACGAAAATGACCTAAATGTTCAACGTATGACACAAAATGACACAAAATCACATATTGGATGCACACGATGGATTAAAAACCCTAATTGGATTAGAATAAGCCTAGGGAGGACGAAAATGACCTAAATGTTCAACCAATGACACAAAATCACATATTGGATGCACAAGATTGGTTAAAAACCCTAATTGGATTAGAATAAGTCTAGGGAGGACCAAAATGACCTAAATGTTCAACCAATGACACAAAGTCACATATTGGATGCACAAGATTGGTTATAAACCCAATTGGATTAGAATAAGTCTAGCGAGGACGAAAATGAACTATTTGGATTACCAATGACACAAAATCACTTATTATATGCACAAGATTGGTTAAAGACCCTAATTGGATTAGAATAAGCCTTAGGAGGACGAAAATGACCTAAATGTGCAACCAATGACATAAAATAACACAAAATCACGTATGGTATGCACAAGATTGGATAAAAATCCTAATTGGATTAAAATAAGCCTGGGGAGGACGAAAATGACCTAAATGTACAACCAATGACACAAAATCACATATTGGATGCACAAGATTGGTTAAAAACCCTAATTGGATTAGAATAAGCCTAGGAAGGACGAAAATGACCTAAATGTGCCACCAATGACACAAAATCACATATTGGATGCACAAGATTGGTTAAAAACCCTAATTGGATTAGAATAAGTCTAAGGAGGACCAAAATGACCTAAATGTTCAACCAATGACACAAAGTCACATATTGGATGCACAAGATTGGTTAAAAACCCTAATTGGATTAGAATAAGTCTAGCGAGGACGAAAATGAACTTATTGGATTACCAATGACACAAAATCACTTATTATATGCACAAGATTGGTTAAAGACCCTAATTGGATTAGAATAAGCCTTAGGAGGACGCAAATGATCTAAATGAGCAACCAATGACAGAAAATCACATATTGGATGCACAAGATTGGTTAAAAACCCTAATTGGATTAGAATAAGCCTAGGGAGGACGAAAAGGACCTAAATGTTTAACCAATGACACAAAATGACAGAAAATCACATATTGGATGCACAAGATTGGTTAAAAACCCTAATTGGATTAGAATAAGCCTAGGGAGGACGAAAATGACCTAAATGTGAAACCAATGGCACAAAATCACATATTGGATGCACAAGATTGGTTAAAAACCCTAATTGGATTAGAATAAGCCTAGGGAGGACGAAAATGGCCTAAATGTTCAACAAATGACACAAATTGACACAAAATCACATATGGTATGCATATGATTGGATAAAAATCCTAATTGGATTAGAATAAGCCTGGGGAGGACGAAAATGACCTTAATGTACAACCAATGACACAAAATCACATATTGGATGCACAAGATTGGTTAAAAACCTTAATTGGATTAGAATAAGCGTAGGGAGGACGAAAATGACCTAAATGTGCCTCCAATGACACAAAATTACATATTGGATGCACAAGGTTGGTTAAAAACCCTAATTGGATTAGAATAAGCCTAGGGAGGACGAAAATGACCTAAATGTTCAACCAATGATACAAAATCACATATTGGATGCATAAGATTGGTTAAAAACCCTAATTGGATTAAAATAAGCCTAGCGAGGACGAAAATGGCATAATTGGATTACCGATGACACAAAATCACTTATTATATGCACAAGATTGGTTAAAAACACTGATTGAATTAGAATAAGGCTAGGGAGGACAAAAATGACCTAAATGTGCAACCAATGACACAAAATCACATATTGGATGCACGAGATTGGTTAAAAACCCTAATTGGATTAGAATAAGCCTAGGGAGGACGAAAATGACCTAAATGTTCAACCAATGACACAAACTCGCATATTGGATGCACAAGATTGGTTAAAAACCCTAATTGGATTAGAATAAGCCTAGGGAGGACGAAAATGACCTAAATGTTCAATCAATGACACAAAATGACACAAAATCACATATTGGATGCACAAGATTGGTTAAAAACCCTAATTGGATTAGAATAAGCCTAGGGAGGACGAAAATGACATAAATGTTCAACCAATTACACAAAATGACACAAAATCACATATTGGATGCACAAGATTGGTTAAAAACCCTAATTGGATTAGAATAAGCCTAGGGAGGACGAAAATAACTTAAATGTTCAACCAATGGCACAAAATGACACAAAATCACATATTTGATGCACAAGATTGGTTAAAAACTCTAATTGGATTAGAATAAGCCTAGCGAGGACGAAAATGACCTAATTGGGTTACCAATGAAATAAAATCACTTATTATGTGCACAAGATTGGTTAAAAACCCTAATTGGATTAGAATAAGCCTAGGGAGGACGAAAATGACCTAAATGTTCAACCTATGACTCAAAATGACACATAATCACATATTGGATGCACAAGATTGGTTAAAAACCCTAATTGGATTAGAATAAGCCTAGGGAGGACGAAAATGACCTAAATGTTCAACCAATGACACAAATTGACACAAAATCACATATGGTATGCACAAGATTGGATAAAAATCCTAATTGGATTAGAATAAGCCTGGGGAGGACGAAAATGACCTAAATGTACAACCAATGACACAAAATCACATATTGGATGCACAAGATTGGTTAAAAACCCTAATTGGATTAGAATAAGCCTAGGGAGGACGAAAATGACCTAAATGTTCAACAAATGACACAAAATGACACAAAATCACATATTGGATGCACAAGATTGGTTGAAAACCGTAATTGGATTAGAATAAGCCTAGGGAGGACGAAAATGACCTAAATGTTCAACCAATGACACAAAATCACATATTGGATGCACAAGATTGGTTAAAAACCCTAATTGGATTAGAATAAGCCTAGGGAGGACGAAAATGACCTAAATGTTCAACCAATGACACAAAATAACACAAAATCACATATTGGTTGCACAAGATTGGTTAAAAACCCTAATTGGATTAGAATAAGCCTAGGGAGGACGAAAATGACCTAAATGTTCAACCAATGACACAAAATCGCATATTGGATGCACAAGATTGGTTAAAAACCCTAATTGGATTAGAATAAGCCTAGGGAGGACGAAAATGACCTAAATGGTTAGCCAATGACACAAAATCACATATTGGATGCACATGATTGGTTAAAAACCCTAATTGAATTAGAGTAAGCCTAGGGAGGACGAAAATGACCTAAATGTTCAACCAATGACACAAAATCACATATTGGATGCACAAGATTGGTTAAAAACCCTAATTGGATTAGAATAAGCCTAGGGAGGACGAAAATGACCTAAATGTTCAACCAATGACACAAAATCACATATTGGATGCACAAGTTTGGTTAAAAACCCTAATTGGATTAGAATAAGCCTACGGAGGACGAAAATGACCTAAATGTTCAACCAATCACACAAAATGACACAAAATCACATATTGGATGCACAAGATTGGTTAAAAACCCTAATTGGATTAGAATAAGCCTAGGGAGGACGAAAATGACCTAAATGTTCAACCAATGACACAAAATAACACAAAATCACATATTGGATGCACAAGATTGGTTAAAAACCCTAATTGGATTAGAATAAGCCTAGGGAGGACGAAAATGACCTAAAAGTTCAACCAATGACACAAAATGACACAAAATCACATATTGGATGCACAAGATTGGTTAAAAACCCTAATTGGATTAGAATAAGCCTAGGGAGGACAAAAATGACCTAAATGTTCAACCAATGACACAAAATCACACAAAATCACATATTGGATGCACAAGATTGGTTAAAAACCCTAATTGGATTAGAATAAACCTAGGGAGGACAAATATGACCTAAATGTTCAACCAATGACACAAAATCACATATTGGATGCACAAGATTGGTTAAAAACCCTAATTGGATTAGAATAAGCCTAGGGAGGACGAAAATGACCTAAATGTTCAACCAATGACACAAAATGACACAAAATCACATATTGGATGCTCAAGATTGGTTAAAAACCCTAATTGGATTACAATAAGCCTAGGGAGGACGAAAATGACCTAAATGTTCAACCAATGACACAAAATCACATATTGGATGCACAAGATTGGTTAAAAACCCTAATTGGATTAGAATAAGCCTAGGGAGGACGAAAATGACCTAAATGTTCAACCAATGACACAAAATGACAGAAAATCACATATTGGATGCACAAGATTGGTTAAAAACCCTAATTGGATTAGAATAAGCCTATGGAGGACGAAAATGATCTATATGTTCAACCAACGACACAAAATGAAACAAAATCACATATTGGATGCACAAGATTGGTTTAAAACCCTAATTGGATTAGAATAAGCCTAGGGAGGACGAAAATGACCTAAGTGTTCAACCAATGACACAAAATCACATATTGGATGCACAAGATTGGTTAAAAACCCTAATTGGATTAGAATAAGCCTAGGGAGGACGAAAATGACCTAAATGTTCAACCAATGACACAAAATCACATATTGGATGCACAAGATTGGTTAAAAACCCTAATTGGATTAGAATAAGCCTTGGGACGACGAAAATGACCCAAGTGTTCAACCAATGACACAAAATCACTAATTGGATGCACAAGATTGGTTAAAAACCCTAATTGGATTAGAATAAGCCTAGAGAGGACGAAAATGACCGAAATGTTCAACCAATGACACAAAATCACTTATTGGATGCACAAGATTTGTTAAAAACCCTAATTGGATTAGAATAAGCCTAGGGAGGACGAAAATGACCTAAATGTTCAACCAATGATACAAAATCACATATTGGATGCACAAGATTAGTTAAAAACCCTAATTGGATTAGAATAAGCCTAGGGAGGACGAAAATGACCTAAATGTTCAACCAATGACACAAAATGACACAAAATCACATATTGGATGCACAAGATTAGTTAAAAACCCTAATTGGATTAGAATAAGCCTAGGGAGGACGAAAATGACCTAAATGTTCAACCAATGACACAAAATTACACAAAATCACATATTGGATGCACAAGATTTGTTAAAAACCCTAATTGGATTAGAATAAGCCTAGGGAGGACGAAAATGACCTAAATGGTCAACCAATAACACAAAATGACACAAAATCACATATTGGATGCACAAGATTGGTTAAAATCCCTAATTTGATTAAAATAACCCTAGGGAGGACGAAAATGACCTAAATATTCAATCAATGACCCAAAATTACACAAAATCACATATTGGATGCACAAGATTGGTTAAAAACCCTAATTGGATTAGAATAAGCCTAGGGACGACGGAAATGACCTAAATGTTCAACCAACGACACAAAATTACACAAAATCACATATTGGATGCACAAGATTGGTTAA